>OZ020286.1:3913886-4140797 GCA_963971205.1 Aethes cnicana
AACGTGCCGCAATCCTGTGAACGTGTGCCAAAAACGACTAAAATTACTAAAATTTAAGTAGCAAATCAAATCAAATGATGTATTCAACAAATACGCCATATCTGCGTACTTTTACAGCCGCGGTGTTCCGAAATTTAGTGACTGGATTCCACTCGCCCTACTAGACCAACAACAAATTTCTACTACATATATCCATAATACACAAATTTAATCTAAATAGTATTATGATTCTCATTTCCCACCTACAAAAAAGTAAACTAGCCATATGTTCTTTCCCTGTGCCCGTCACATAAGGGCTGGCTGGACCAATGAGATTTTTTCGACGAAAATTGTAAATAATAGGTGCTAACAAAATACAAATTATACTATTACCTTTTCATCGCTATAAATATGGAATGCAGATTGGAGTGCTGATGATATAGGTTCAATTTCGGATTTTCTCAATGCCTGCAAAATAGAAAACAAATGGTAAAACTTTATACTTCCTCACTTGGCGGTACTGCGAGTCGCTGCGGTTTGTAAAGTATACACAGGTTCGGTAAAAAAAATCGGAAGAGAATTGGTACAATAAGACATGTGTGGCGTGGCTTTAAGAAAAGAAGGGAAGCATAGTATTTGACCATAGTTAGTCTATCAATGTAACTCTAATAAAAATACCTCTTTAATATCAATTTGAAAAGATCAAAGTTGTATCAAAAAGATCAGCCAGATTCCATGACAATTACCTCGACAAAGATGAGCAGTCCAAAGCCCACACCGGCGGCCAACCTCATGAGCCCTTCATCAAGCAGAATCCCAGTGGCGAAGACAGTCGCCGCCATCACGTGGAACAGCTTCCGAGTGGTGGTGGTGGCTTTGACTCCCACCTGAGTCCGCGCGACCAGTACCACTACACTCACGAATACGAGGAACGCCCAGAGACATATTAATGTCCTCTGGAATCAATAATTCTACTTTAACCTTTTCACCGCCATGTCAAATACAGAAGTCGTTAAGAGGGTTTACTCCGAAAGTTGGCAACGTCGCAATTAGTTGTCAAATATATCGCTGTTTTCATTAATTTCTGATAATTACTGAATTAAAACATGAATTATCGCTCCATGGTTGAATTAAACATTAAGTATGGATTGCAACAATTATCATAGGAACACGAAATATTTAGGATTATGGAAGTGCTATCTTTTGAAAACTTTCCATCGCATTTTACATGCAATTTAATGTAATCTTATCATCTGAATGCCTTACCAACAGGATAAAATATAAGGAGACGCGTCATCAACCATAGAATGATAACTTCTATTTTAATTCATTAACATTGAGAAAAAACAGCGAATCATTTGACAGCTATATGCGACGTTGCCAACTTTCGGGATAAACCCGTTGAACCTGCGGTGCCGATATGTGCGCCGTTGGCGTTGAAAAGGTTAAAAACCGGCTAAGTGCGTGTCGGGCCACGCGCAAATTATAGGGTTCCGAAGTTGACGATGCCCACAGTACCTTTCTAAGACTTATTAGCATCTAGCTAGCCTGTGGTGTGACGTGCCCGCCCGACTCCCCTGCTGCTCGAGAAAAATCATCATTATAAGTTGGTCGACTATTACTCGTAAGTTTGTACAGCCTACTTAGCTCTGATAGTTTTCCTTTCAACTACGTTATATATGCCACAACCGTGATTTTTTTCAGCCATCCAAATACCACCATTTAGCTGGCAGGGGGGGGGGGGACACGTGACTCTAACAAAAAATAGCACTTTAAAGCTTAATATTTCACAAACGCATCACTTAATCAAAAAATGGTTTTAACAAACCCACAATATTTTTTTGAGACCTATTCAACGATATGCCGCACCATGGGGTATGCAAGAAAAAAAAATTACATCCCCACTTTACGAGTAGGGGAGGTACCCTATAAAAAAATATATTTCAAAATTTTATTGTACCACTTTGTCAGCATAACTAATATGCATATTCATGCCAAATTACAGCTCTCTAGACCTAAGCATCTCCGAGCAATAGTGCGGACAGACGGACGGACATGGCGAAACTATAAGGGTTCCTTGTGGACTTCGGAACCCTAAAAATAGGTATGTTAAAAATAAAGACACGATCAAAGATTTAAAAAAAATCGTAGGATATACCTAATCAATGTAGAAAAGAAAACAATATACCTAATCCAACATTTAATGAAATGGGATTTAATGATTACAAAAAATTGTTCTGATTGTGGACGAAAATAGATAAATGTAAGTGCAGACTGATGGCCTCCAGGCCCTTTTTCGACCCTCTCTGACCACCACAACAGTTGCAAATGTTCTAGCGTTAATTCAAACTACACGCGTATAGGTAACCACGTCTTACATTGTAGGTACACTGTACGACATACATTGACATATGTGGCAACTATTTAAAAACTTACCTTACGAGAAGTCCCAAATGCAACTCCTATTAGATATGGTATACATGTCCATCCAAGGCAAACATGTAATAGAATCAACTCCACTGTCACAGCAAGTCCCATTACATACCACAGGGTTGCTAGATTCCTATGATGTGGCTTCATGAAATGCAGTGCT
This sequence comes from Aethes cnicana, assembly GCA_963971205.1. Taxonomy (NCBI): domain Eukaryota; kingdom Metazoa; phylum Arthropoda; class Insecta; order Lepidoptera; family Tortricidae; genus Aethes; species Aethes cnicana. The sequence continues at coordinate 3,916,459 of OZ020286.1, forward strand.
GCAACAAGCAATCCCACTGTTGACAACACTGTCTGAAAATCCAATAAATATCTACTTGAAAACAATACAAATATCATATTCACTTCTATTTAGAACATGATGCAATTAATATGAGGGACTAACTGCCAAAATGGGCTACGCGTATTGTGTTGGAAATGAATCCTGCAAGATAAATTTAACCCATTTCTAGTTATATTATGATGATTAAAGTCTGCAAGTATATGAAAATTGAGTGGCCATGCAATAATATGGTACTAAGGCACCACTGATCTGATGATGGAGCTTGGAGGTGGAAACTAAAAAGTCAGTGTTGGTTCAGTTTTCTAAACAACCCATTATTTTAAATTAAAATTTCAAATGTCTGACTCACAGCAACCACTACATCAACGAAGTCAGTTGTAGCAGATTCTTGTCCAAAGTTACAAAAACTTTTTGCTCCTAGCACAGCCAGCGATAAGAAAACAGCCTGGGACATTATCATGGCTTCTCCTATAGTGAAGGTCTTTGGGAATCTTAACAATCTTCTGAGAAGTTCTAGATATAGAAAGGTGGATGGCAGTGAGAAGACTGCACAAAACAAGGCATCTGAAAAATTAATAAAACAAAAAGTTTAATTCTCACAAAATAAATTAGAAGAGATATTAAGCCAAGTAGAAAGTAAGTTACCCATAGCGCCGCGCCAATGGCAATAATGGGTTATAAAATATCCGACGTTATTTTCAGTGTCTCAAACTATCACAATACCAAATATCATCAAATTTGGTCCAGCCATTTTGACATCTCAGACCTACTGAACATACACTCCAAATTTCATAAGAATCAGTCGAGCCATTTTGGAAGAGTTTGGTTACAAACACTGACACAAGAATTTTATATATTAGGTGAAGAATTCAGTGAAAGTGTCAATAAAATACAAACTGAATTAATGAAACTTCATGAGTCATAAAAACAATCACCTTTCTGGAAGTGTAAATACATAAATACACAAGCAGCAACCGCTGAGGGCAGACAACCTGAATATAAAGTATCAGTCAGCACATGACATGACATTGACAAGTACATGATGAACAAGACACTGTAGCAAGTCAGGCCGATTGACAAGTATGTGGCTAAGCGGTACCCGTCAGATACGGGATACTGCTTGGTGTACAGAATCAGGATCGTCGGCAGGAGGAGAAAACACCATAGTCCATTTGATTTTGTTGGCCTGTAAAGTAAAAAATATATAAAAGTTAGTCCACTGTCTCATCTAGAAATTAAAATTAGGAAATTTTGTCTGTTTGTAATCATGTTTTTAACAGCACTGTAGAAATAAATACAATTCATCTATTGCCATTTGTTAATGTTAATGTGTTATGCCTAAAATCTAAAATATGCTGCTATGTCTAAAATAATTTGAAGAATCGAAAAAGAAAAGTATAAATATTTTTATATACTTATCCCATATCTCCAATATATGGCTCAATATGAGTTTAACAGCTTTGAACTGCTTAACAAACAGACAGAAAACATGCTAAAGTTAGTTCACAACAACAAAGTGAGATAGTTAAATACGCGATTAATTATTGTTTACTTTTACATATCGAGGGTTCCCTGCTCAAACCCGATAAGTCGCCGTAAGAAAACAATAAAATTTGAATTTGACATAGAAAGTTCACAATTGTAAAACAAAGTATCTCGACTTATTGGGTTTGAGCAGGGAACCCTCAATATTGCCCTTTGCCCATCCTTAAAGTTTATCTTTAACGATACTTACCTAGTTTTTATGCCGGAATTTTGTAAATTTGAAGTTACAAGTTCGTCTAAAACTCTTGCATGCTTCAAACATTTTACGTCAATAATGTTATACAAAGTTTTTATACTATCCATTGCATCGTCCAAATTCTACCAACGTAACATACAGACAGGTACACAATAAATAAAGATTTGGTTTATCAATATCATTTTCAATTTTATAATAAAGTTTTGGCTGACTTTGACAATGACATGCATAATGCAGGCTGCGTTCCGAATCGCGCTTAGAGCGCTCATAGCACCTTGCATCTCTTTTCCTCTTAGGACTCGACTTTCAAGAGGAAAAGAGATGCAAGGTGCTGTGAGTGCTCTGAGCGCGTTTCGGAACGCAGCCGCAGTGAATGTGACATGTGACGTTTAAAAAATGTTGTCAAGTAGAATTTGTTATTTTTTATAAGTTTTTGATCAATATACATAGGTGCTCAGATTTAGATTAAGGAAAATTGGTTTGAAACAAAGAAAGAATATCTCAAGTCTACAATGAATGAATTGAATTGAATACCTACCTAGTAATATTATTATCTTTTGCTTTTATCCAGAGTAGATAGAAAATACAAAACTTCCTATTTTCATAACCTTGGCCACACTGTATCCGTAGGAGTAGAACTAGCACGCTTCATCTTTTTTGATATATTTATAATGTATAAACATATTATGATATGTTATATTGTTTTAGATACAAGTACTTATTATTATTAGTAATTTATTCTACACTTTATGACGAAAATAGTGTAATTGTGAATTGGAAAACAATAAATACATGCGGAACGTTTGCGGTTGGAACTTGGGACGGACAAAACGTCAAAGTCATCCAATCCAACGTCATTGTCAGCTGTAATCAGCACGCGTTCAGCGTTGCGATTCGTTCGAAGCTTTGCGTGCCGCTTCTCGTTACAGCTATTTACATAATAATTATTATTTCAATTCAAATCTGATCCAGTTGCCGGCCGGTTTTCTAAGCGCTATAACGTATCGAGCAGAATGCTGCGAAATATTAGCAAAGTTGTTGCGCAAAAAGCGAAGTTCGCTACAGCTGCCGCCCCGGCGCCTCAGACCAATCCGGAAATATTGTACACGGGCGTGAGTAGTTTTTTACTGTATTATTTATTGGAATAACATAAGAATAGAATTGAAGGTCGAACCGATAGTGCGTAGGCATGGTTAACTAGACCTGATCCTGTTTTTATGAGCAAGCAAAGGTGCGAATAAACTATTGCCAACATCCATATAACTTCACGTTGAAACGAAAGGAATTATGAAAGAGTTATTAATTTGGTTTCCAAATATATGTATTGCCTTTGTACTTATGACAGTTTTTGTGATTTGCCTTTTCTATTTTAATTCTACAATATTTGAATGAAGTGAAGTTAAACATTTTGTCTCTTAAGAGTTTTAACTACGTATTTATTTTGAATAGGTATATTGGCGATTTCTTTTTTCAAATATTTGGTAGCAATACATTACATACCCTTACTTTCTACTTGGCTTAATTATCTCTTATTTATATTGCGAGATTGTATTTAATTTGTTCTCTGAAGTTTTTTTTTTACTTTTATAAATAACTAACCTATCCCAAGGATTATCTCTCTTGTGATCCTATGGGAAAATTGGGATTAGTAAATGTAGCCTAATCACTTGGGACAAACACAACTTTCTACTGATGAAAGAGTTTTTTTTAATCATTTCAAGTAGTTTTGAGTTTATCCATTACAAACAAACAATTGGGTAAATATAAAAAAAAAACAAAGTGGACTTTACTTTATAGATCACAAATATATTGCCTATATGAAGTCTTGCCTATTGTAAATGAAACATGCATATTTTATTGACTTATTTATTGAATAACTATTAAAAAAGTAAATTACAAATTTTATGCGCAAGATCTACTGCATAGTCAAATAGAAACGAGAAAGTTGCCAGGTGGCAGAAAACTAAACTAACACTTTAGTGTTGCCACTATAAAAATATTAAATGTGGTCGAAAATTATTGGTATAATAAATTATTGTTTGTATAGGTCTTTAATTATTGTTGAGTTGATAAAAAAAAATATTTTGTATAGGATTCAGGCGTCGCTCACACAACCAATCCCATATACAATTTTTTATCAACTCGGAAAAAATTAAAGACCTACACAATATACTTAGAATCGATAGCCGATACGGTGGGTTAATTATTTGCCATATTTTCTGACCCACCGTGTATAAAAAGTCATGTCTATCTGATTGACTACAAATATGCATGTCATGTTTTTTAATAACTGCAACTTGTGTGATATGTGATCAGTTAATTTATACAGTGATACAATTTCAATTTCCAATGCAGCAAAATAAATAGATATCGCATAGATAATGTAAAATACCAACAAGACACTTTATAGTTTTCTGATAAGATTATACAATACAAGAAAATCAAAGATTTTATCCTTCTGTTATTTGAGTTATTTTGTTCTTATCCTTGACTTTCTGTGTTTTCATTCTTGAGGACAATATGAAGTTATCAATTCAACCATTTTTGATAAATATAAAAGCAACTAAACGCCTTGATTACAAAAAGTTCATGTCAAAGATACTTTTGTTTGCAAATTGATTTCCTTCAATATAAGCAATTTATTAATTTATGCTTTCAGCTCTTCATAAACAATGAATGGCTGAAGTCTTCGGATGGCAAGACCTTCCAGACCTCTAACCCTTCCAACGGGAAGGTGATCGCTGATGTCCAGCAAGCTAGCAACTCCGACGTAGACCAAGCTGTCCAAGCTGCCAATGATGCCTTCAAGTAAGTAAAACCATACTCAACAAATTAAGAAAAGAAAATGAAATTTGCCTATAGAACCCATGACAATTCTTAAACAGGTAAAAAAATACTTAAATTGAGAATAACTGGGATACAGGCATTTATCAGTTGATCAATTGCCTGCCTGTCAATATAATATAATACAATAATATTTTTTTTGGTTGTATTGTTTGTAAGTATTTGTAACATGGAAGAAGACACACCACAATGGTATGTGTAACAATGAACCGAAATCCTCCGACTCGGTGGTGCTTTGTAAATACTTTCACGAATACATAGAAGCTTATTTTTGAATTTCGGAGGGGTAGGGTCATGTTATTGTAGTATATTTTCTGTATGTATTTATATTTCCTTTAATGATAGACTCGGTTCTACGTGGCGCAAGATGGACGCCTCGCAGCGTGGAGTGCTACTCAACAAGCTGGCGAGTCTCGTAGAGCGAGACGCCACTTACATTGCTGTGAGTATTTCCTTTTATTCTCATCCTAAGCCGGATTTATTAGGACACTAATTTCGTGCAATTTTCATACAATTATTGTAATGTGATGTGATGTGACATAAGTTTTATGTTCAAACAAAGTCATATTTTTTTAACCTCAATTAATGATTGAAACTGCTTTTTCAACTTGACATCTTTCAAAAACTTCATTGAATTGATCGTAATATTTATTCTCGTGATGTTTTTTTGGTCGTTTATGTTTATAATTTTTATTTATTGAACATGTAAAGTACCCAATTATTCGATGTGTGCATGGTCATTAGTTGCGACTTCCATAGTTCATACACCGTCCGTTAGTTGTCCCGGTCATCGTGTATGTATGCCAATAGGAATCCATCAATCTTTTTATTTGGACTGTACTGATATACGTTTCCATGATCTTTTCGGTGAAGGAAAACATAGTGAGGAAACCTGCACGCATCTACGAAGTAATTCAAAGATGTGTGTGGAGTCCCCAATCCGCACTGGGCCCGCGTGGGGACTATAGCCCAAACATTCTCATGATGAGGGGAGGCCTGTGTCCAGCAGTGGGACGCAAATAGGCTGTAGTAGTAGTAAATATACGTTTCCACAGAGCCTCGAAACGCTTGACAACGGCAAGCCGTACCAGGCCAGCTACTTCCACGACGTCCAAGCCGTCATCAGGAATCTGCGGTACTACGCGGGCTGGGCCGACAAAAACCACGGGTTCACGCTACCGGCCGACGGGAACTATTTTGCCTACACTAGGCCGGAGCCTGTGGGTAAGTGGGAATACAATACAATACAATAACTCTTTATTGAACACCACACAATTAGAGAAAGAAAGGACAGAACAAAAAGATCAGGTAACCATGTTGTTAGGTATACAGTAGGCGGTCTTATCGCTAATAGAGCGATCTCTCTCAGACAACCTTTGGGTAGTGGTTTTTAAGTAAGAGGTAAGTTGGTAGGCGGTGTTCCTAATGACCATATGTCATATATTATAAATACATACAAAAAATGAAATGATGATGAAATGTGGAAACAAACCTGCTGATTTATTACATGAGGAACTTTCCGACACAGGAGATCGACATATGACTACTATACTAGCTTCTGCCCGCGACTTCGCCCGCGTGGAATTCGGTTATCGCGTTCTCGCAGGAATTGTGAATTATTCCGCGATAAAAAGTAGCCTATGTGAGGACACAGGCTATGACAGGCCGAGAGAGGTTTCGGGATCCCAAGTATCTCCATGCCAAATTTCATCTCATTCGGTCCAGCCGTTTAAGCGTGGAGAGACAACGGACAGACAGACAGAGTTACTTTTGCATTTATAATATGGATATGGATGGCTGAGAGAGACTAATGATACTTGAAATTTCTTTTCTGTCAAAACGAACTTAGTCAAACGAAAGGATGAAAGAGAAAGGGAGAGTAGGGGTTTCTCAATGGCCGTCTTCTAAGATGGTTGACGTTTGTTGAGCTCCCCCATTTTTACTTGATTTATTTTTAATACGTACATTTATCACTATTAGAGTACACTGCTCGGCCTGTAGGCCAATCACTTGACATTGGCCAAATTGTCTTGCAACAGAAGCCATTAAATAAATAAATAATAATAAAGAAAAAGGGAGAGTTAGACGTCATTTATGATGAGTCCCCTACGCCACCGTTCAGTTGTGCAGAGTTTCTCTGGCGTGCGCTTGTTTAAGCTGTGTATGACGCCATCAATATCGCGTGCTCCCCTGCCGCCCGACGGTCTGGAACGAAGTTGACAAGATATCTAGACTGGAGACTTTAATTCTGTAGATATTAAGTCGTGAACACCCGTAAAGCCGTGGTGGCCTAATGGTTCGACCTACCGCCTCTCATGCAGAGGGACGGGGGTTCTATTCCGGCTCACACCTCCAAGTTTACTTATGTGCGAAATTCAATTTAAATTTACCACTGAGCTTTTCGGTGAAGGAAAACATCCCGAGGAAACATGCACGCATCTGCGAAGTAATTCGAAGATGTGTGTGAAGTCCCCAATCCGCAGTGGGCCCGCGTGGGGGCTATAGCCCAAACCCTCTCGTCATGAGAGGAGGCCTAGTGCCCAGCAGTGGGGCGCAAGTAGGCTGTAGTAGTAGTAGTAGTAAGTCTTGAACACACACTTATCTTTGTCTTTAGCGATAGTATCTTATCTGATAAAAGAAGCGAACAATAAACATTGATTAAAGAGTGTTAAGCAATCTTAAACATCGTACCTAATCGAATGGCGACTGTTTACTAAGCTAAGCCAACTGTACTAAAACCAATAATTAATAGTTGTTTAACTAGTTAAGAGGGTTTGTCCCAAAAGTTGGCAACGTCGCATATAGCTGTCAAATGTTTCGCTGTTTTTATAAATTTTTCAATATTACTGAATTAAAAAGAAGTAATCATTCTATGGTTGAATGAATGACGCGTCTCGTTTTATATTTGTTGGTTAGGCATTCAAATGATAAGAACATTAAAATGCATGGAAAATACGATGGAAAGTTTTCAAAAGATAGTCCTAAAATTTCATGGTCCTATGATAATTGTTGCAATCCATATTTAATGTTTTGTTCAATCATAGGGCAATAATTCATATTTTCATTCAGTAATATTCAGAAATTAATGAAAACAACGAAATATTTGACAGCTATTTGCGACGTTGCCAACTTTCGGAGTAAACCCTCTTAAGTTACACAATCTTATGTTGAGATTTGGAGCAATATCGCAAAGCATGATATAGCTCTGAGATTTTTGGTACGTTATTGCAAGGACAAGCAAGCTCATTGTTATTGCCACTTGGTTTGAAACCCTAAGATAATACGTACTTTTTTGGTACTAAAATGAACCTTACATGCGCCACCTGTGATCAAGTTTAGTTTGGATTATGTTTAAACTGTCACTGGACACTATAATGACAAGTGGCGCACAGAAGGTTCGTTGTCGTATGATTGTCTTGGGGATCGCAAACCAATTGACATTCACGATTAGCCCGTAGTTAAGAGTCAGGTTGCAACTTCGTAAATGACTAGATGCGTGCACAGGTTTCATCGCGATGTTTTCCTTCACCGAAAAGCTTAGTGGCAAATTCAAATTGAATTTTATACATAAGGAAACTTAGAGGTGCGAGCCGGAATCGAAACCCCGAACCTCACGCTACTACTACTACTACTACTCCTAACGCCTATCTGCGTCCCACTGCTGGGCACAGGCCTCCTCTCATCAACCTCACGCATCTGCGAAGTAATTCAAAGATGTGTGTGAAGTCCTCAAGTCCCCAATCCACACTGGGCTCGCGTGGGGACTGTAGCCCAAACACTCTCGTGATGAGAGGAGGCCTGTGCCCAGCAGTGGGACGCAAATAGGCTGCAATAGTAATGCATGTTGTTTGTGAATTGAAGCCGAACTGATTAATAAGGCCTCCTGCCTGTGCTGTGCCCAGCAGTGGGACGCAAATAGGCTACATAGTACTAGCATACCTATAGAGTTTTATAATTAAGTTTGCAGTAATTGCAGTATTATCAAATTCAATTGTTTAAAATTAAATATTGTTTATGAGTCTGATTTTCCGACACACGTTTATTTGGTCTACAAACTTATTAAAATAAAAACGATTGTTAGAATATTTTATACTAAAAGTATTTTAGTCATCGTAATTTAAATTGAATACAAAAGTTTAAACTTTGACAGCAAATTTTGTAATGTTTATCTAATTGCCGCGATAAGTGATGTTTCTGCTAGATAAGGTTTAAAATGGTATTACAGTTGTTTACATAACTTGTAATTCAAACTTCCACAATTTTGTGTGAAGCAAAATTTTGCAACTTCCGTTGTAGAGCGGTGTTTCATTTCACAATGAAATACTTACGCGGAAATTCCTTCTTTGGTTTAAAGCGAAGAAACCTGTCTTTGAATCCCTAAAATATGTGATAAGGGATCATGGCAGAATGTCAAATCGTCATATAGGCACGGATCTTGAGCGGTGACCGAAAAAAGAAGGGATTTTTGCGCATGTTAACGAGTGAAGGGCCAATAAGTGTGCGCGCACGGCATCGCGCCCCTCCGCCTATGAGACGTTATTTTCGACTTCTGCGCATCGAAGGCCAACGCTCAACATCCGTGCCGATGCCTGTAATCAAGGTGACCGTGAGTGGTAAATTCACTTTAAATTATTATACAGGCTACGTATGAAAATTTGATGCGGACCTGGATATTGCTCAAACACAATACAATTCCATATAAAACACCACACATTCAAGGAAGAGTACAGACATAATGTAATTACATATACTTAGAGAGCTTTTCTGATGTACGCCGCAATGTAATGAGATTGTCAGTCTTTAGAATCTCCTTGTTTCTGGTGCAACTCCCGACACGTTGTCTTATCAACAGGCGTGTGCGGACAGATAATCCCATGGAACTTCCCTCTCCTAATGGCGGCGTGGAAGCTGGGCCCCGCGCTGGCAGCCGGATGCACCCTCGTCCTCAAACCGGCCGAGCAGACGCCGCTCACCGCGCTCTATCTGGCGCAACTCGCTAAGGTATAATAATAGTAAGTTAAAGTAGAGATCTTCTACTATCTAAAGTCCCGCGCCTTCACATTTCAAAACGCTTCAATGTATTTAAAAAGCACCACCAACACTCTCAACACATGTGTGCGAGCTGAGACAGCCATAAACTACGCGTTGAGAGTGTTGGTGGTGCTTTTTAAATAATAATTTAAAAAATGAAGCGTTTTGAAATGTGAAGCCGCGGGACTTAGATAGTAGAAGATCTCTAATGACTGACGGAACTCACTGACCCGAAATCTTGGGCTCAAACAATAACATTATACAATAAGCTACCGAATTATATTAAAGACAGAACGGATAGGGAATAAAAAAAAGCAAATTATTATTTGATGGAACATGGTTTTTACTCAGTCAGAGAGTTTTTAGATTGATTTTAAGTAAACGGCCGTGTATTTTTTTTAACTTATAATTAATTGTACTGAAAATTTCAATTTACTTATTATTTAGATATGTTTAATGACTTTTTTAAAAACATGATATATTTTGTATAAATTTTCACGTCGCGTCCGCGGCAGAATATGAGAGTCTTAACAATTTTGTAACACTTGTTATTGTATACCATGTTCTTTGTAAATAAACTTACTTACTTACTTTCTAACAAAATCACGCCACTTAGCCAGATCCTGTGTATTTTCGCGACAACTTCCTGTAGCTCTGAGCTGATTTCACCGCCGTCATGAAAAAAGGGATGCAACTTATAAATGCCATTGAACCCAAACAGATATGAAATAATAAATTCTTTATTTCAGTCCATATGGTCCTTACATTGACGAGTACATATGATACAGGCTGCTTTCACACCTCCGTCGCGGATTAGAAATAGCGCTACCGCAGAACATATGCCATCGTTTGCCCACCACCACCACCACTACCACTTACAGCCTATTTTGCGTCCCACTGCTGGGCACAGCCCTCCTCTCATCACGAGAGGATTTGGGCTATAGTCCCCACGCGGGCCCAGTGCGGATTGGCCGTGTTCGTTTGCCCGTTGTACACAAATCTTTGACGTCGTTCACATCTCCGCCGCGGACCTAAATTGCCGGTTTGAACGCGGTGATGTGAACGGCATCAAAACTGTATACAACAGACAAACAATCGCATATGTTCAGCGCTACCGCTTTTTCCAATCCGTGGCGATGGTCTTAAACAGCCTCATAGAGTGAGGACTCTTCGTGGAATTCCATTAAGGTACAAGTTCGTAGCAGACTACACGGAGCGGCCAACAAAACAAAGTTTTCACTGCGATTCTGAGATTTCCACTCGGATTTCTTCGGACCCATCTGTTTGCAGTTAAAGCAACCTGGGGCTATATTAGGACCGCTCACGCGTCAAGCTGGGGCTATATTCGAAGTCTTAAAATAGGAATCTCCCTGTTCCCTATAGGATCGATCACGCGTCGCGTGAACTTTAAGCAGCTAGATTTAAAGTTCAGCTTGACGCGTGAGCGATCCCATAGGGAACAGGGAGATCCCTATTTAACACTTCGAATATAGCGCCTGGTGCAGACAACTCAGAATTATGTCATTCAAAAGTACTGTTTGTAAATATGCATATGCTTCAATTGTAATTTGGATTGCAGGAAGCTGGCTTCCCGGCGGGCGTTATAAACGTGGTGCCGGGTTTCGGCGACGTCGGGGCCGCATTGGTCGCTCACCCGAAAGTCGACAAGATCGCCTTCACTGGTAAATCACAATACAAACTTTAAGTACTTCACTCGCAAGAGCAAGTGACTCGTTTTCCAACTTTTGTTAGAGGATAATTCGGCTTGCGTTCTTCGTTTCTGAAAATAACGTGTGAGATTACTGATAGGTACACTAGAGATTTTGGAGTCGCCGCATCGGTGAAGTAGTGCATTGAAGTAATGCTGCCAAAAATAACGGGGCGAGGCATTGCAGGCTGCGTGACAAGGGTCATTGACCTATAATAACATATGGACGAACAGTGCCTAACAGAATATGTCAAAATATATGGAGCAAACTGACATTAGAAAATACGTTCCAATATGCTAATAACGCCTCTTTATAATATGTGTCTAGATAAATATTTTATACAAAAGTAAACCTAACACTATAAGACTTTTAACTTATAGACTTAAGTGACAAATTTACTGAGCGCCAAACGGGTGCCCGAGTTGTTCTGGCACCCGTTTTGACGGGGCCATTTTTCTCCGGCTGATTGTGAATCTTTACTTATAATAGATCAATGACAAGGATAGATACGTTCATGCTGCGGGAACAACTGCAACAACATGTTTTAGATGTCAAGTGTGGTTGACATTACAGTCGCCATCAGATACATCTGAGCATACAACTGTAATCATAAATATCTAAACGTACTCTACCGTCTACGAGCTGTCGGTAGGCTTCCAACAAGATGGAGTGACGACCATGTAAATGTCGCGGGAACGCGGTGGATGCGAGTGGCACAGGACCAGTCTGAGTGGCGCGCCTTGGGGGAGGCCTTTGTCCAGCAGTAGCGTCTATCGGCTGAAATGATGATGATGATGATGATGATGACTCTACCGTCTTAACAATAAGGTCTTGAGCAGATAGTTACTACATGCGATTAATAATAATATTAATGAATGCGGAACGGGATGAAAGTTGAAGAAGCGAGAGAAGTATGCAAGAGTCGTAGCAAATGGAAAGAATTGGTCTCTGCCTACCCCTATGGGAAAAAGGTGTGATATTATGTATGTATGTATGTATTAATGAATCGCTGCCTAGGTATCTTATATGAAAAGTTTGAACTCCATGAGCAATTTAATTTCCAGGGGGCGTCTCAAATTATCATTCAGACTACGTATGGAAGTTAGAGGCGCCCCCTGGATATCGTTCATAATACAGAGCTTTTCCGATGTACTTAATTATGATTACTATAATTATAGTAATCATAATTAAGTACATCGGAATTTTACAAAGAAATTTCCTTGTTTCTGATTCTATGGACGCTATGTGCAGGGTCGACGGAGGTGGGCAAGCTGATCCAGCGCGGCGCCGCGGACTCTCTGAAGCGGGTTACGCTGGAGCTGGGCGGCAAGTCGCCGAACGTCATCTTCGCCGACGCCGACGTGCAAGCGGCGGTCGAGCAGGCCCATCACGCTCTGTTCTACAACATGGGGCAATGCTGCACCGCCGGTCAGTGACTAGTCTATAGCACGCTAGGTCGCGGGGCACGCTGGAGCTGGGCGGCAAGTCGCCGAACGTCAAGAAGAAGCGTCAAGAAGAACAAGAAGAGTGGCAGAGTCTATACTGTAGTGCGTGCTCCGAAACCCGGATTAACACAAGATCGACATCAAGCGTCCAGTGGCTGAACCCCGATTAACTACCCGTTTAACAGTTGCTCCGCTACTTGAAGCTAGATGGCGAGCCGAACGCAGTGTTTATTTCTAAACAATTTACAACTAATATTATAACTAGAACTCTTTTTTGAAATCCTTTTATTACACAGAGACTTCGGGTTGTAAGTTGTAAACTGTTAAGCAATAAAATATGCTTTGCGTTCGGCTCGCCATCTAGCTTCAAGTAGCGGTAGCAACTGCTAAACGGTCGGGTAATCGGGGTTCAGCCACTGACCGCTAGATGGCGATCTAGTGTTAACCCGGGTTTCGGAGCACGAACTACAGTATAGACTCTGCCACTCTTCTTGTATAATTTCTCTATACTAGTGTCTATAGCACGCTAGGTCGCGGGGTACGCTGGAACTGGACGGCAAGGCGCTTTCAAGTTCTAATTACGTATTCCTAGCCATTTAATTGATTTGCGATGCAATTTGGTACGGATGTAGAGTAGGTATTCGTGAATAGTATTTTCATGACCGTTAATTTGACACTTGGGGCAGGCGCGGCGCACTCTTTGATATCTTCGCGCTCGATACAAGTACCCGCCGGCTTCGCACCGTGGCGTGATGATTAGTGGTTGCCGCGCACTGCTAGCGAACGCACGCGCGCGCGTAAACTCTTAATGTACGTCGCGTCCGCGTATTCTATTCTATATAAATTAATGGCTTCTGTCTTGGACACTTCGCCAATATCAAAGTAAGGGCCACAGGCCTGCAAGTTGTTCGGTAATAAAGGTAAATGTACGGTGTAAATGGTTAATAAAATAAAATTGGAGAAACTCAACAAACGTCAACGTCCATCTTGGGCGACGGCCATTGAGAATCTCCCGCGTACGTATGCTATGAAATTTGAATTATGTCAAAAAAATATTGTATAGCAGAGGGTTGTAGTAAAAACAACAGTAACATGATTTGGTAAAGAGTAAAATGATGAAATTTGTTATGGAGGTAGTTCAAGACAACCCAATTTTTTCTATAAGAATAATAACAATCTATGTAAGTATGTACAGTATAGTATGATCGGGTACGCAAATTCTATGTACGCGGGACGAAGTCGCGGACAATGGCTAATATATTACGATAATGCAGATGTGTGACTGCGTATCTTAATTTCGAATTTAGCTGATTCATAAATTGACTGATAAAGTATGTGACAACTTAGGTAATAGTAAATTACGTTGTAGCATCTGTGTAGACGACTGTTTTTCAATAAAAAAAAATAACTATAACTATTCATTTTATTAATAACACTATTATGCCTTACCTATGTACTAATACTAGATGCATGATTTAATATCTTGTCGAGTGCGCTAGCCCTAGCGCTAGGGCGTGGCCTCCGAAGGAGCGCGCTGCATGCGATAGAAAGAGATGGCCAATTTGGAGGCTTGCGGCGCTCCAAAACCGGTTTTATGCTAGCAGTCGTCCTTCTGTACGTTAGTACTATTACTTATTCTGTGCTTGGGGTATAATAACTCCTACGATCTTGCAACGCAACATTACATTACGTAACGTGAAAACAGGTGTATTTCCTGTGTACAAAGCAATAGTTAACAGTTTGGGTATACATAACTTGTTTTTATCATACAGGTCACAAGTGAGGTTTTTTTGTATAAAAAGGCCCAGCTAGAATTAGTCTTAAAACTCCTTAACTTTGAACTGGTCTACTGAAAAGATTTACCTTAACTCATTCAAAAAAATGTTTATGACCCCTTATGTGTAATTCTTAACAAAATTCCCCGCTAACCTGCCGCCAAATAGCAGTGTTCGCACTGTTGTGCTCCGGTAGGGGGTTAAGGCAGCCGGTGAAATTTCTGGCACAGAGGCATTCCATCTTAGGCCTCAGGGTAGGCAACGCATTCGAGATCTTATGGTTCCTTAATGGGGGATCAAAGGATTTCGGTGTCCATGGGCCGCAGTGACCACTTACCATCAGGTGGGCTGTGCGCTCGTTTGCCTATATGATCGATTTTTTTTATATCGTTAAATGTTACGTTTTCAGGCTCTCGGACGTTCGTGCAAGACAAAATCTACGACCAATTCGTGGAGTTGGCGGCCAAGCGAGCGGCTAAGCGTGTCGTCGGGGACCCCTTCCGAGCTGACGTCGACCATGGCCCTCAGGTACCGTCATCATCATCATCATTATTACCACTATCATCAGAAAAAGAGGGCCCATCTCGTATTTTTTCTTGCCCTTGCATTTCTTGGTATATTTTTGGCAAATTTGGCGCTTCAAATTCGTTTTTTTTTTCTTTCTGCCCGCGACTTCGCCCGCGTGGAATTCTGTTATCGCGTTGCCGCGGGAACTATGTTTTTTTCCGGGATGAAAAGTAGCCTATGTCCTTTTCCAAGACCCCAAATATCTCCGTGCCAAATTTCATCTCAATCGGTCCAGCGGTTGAAGCGTGAAGAGGTAACAGACAGACAGACAGACAGAGTTACTTTCGCATTTATAATTCATATATATAGTATGGAATTATTTTATTTATTTATTTTAAAAAAAGTGTAGGAGCGGGGAGGCCTACGTCCAGCAGTGGACTAACATGCCATGTCTTTCGGCTAACATGATGAAGACGATCAAGTTTTTTAACTGCCCACGAAATAAGTATACGGACAACCCTGTGCTAGTGTTTGACCCTAGTTTTCCCATTTTTTCAGATTGACGGCGAGCAACAGAGCAAGATCCTAAGCCTGATCGAGAGCGGCAAACAACAGGGCGCGAAGTTACAAACGGGGGGCGCGAAGGCCGGCGATGGGGGATATTTCGTGCAACCGACTGTTTTCAGTGAAGTCACCGACTCTATGGACATCGCTAAGACTGAGGTGTGATTTTTAGGGTTCCGAAGTCCACAAGGAACCCTTATAGTATCGCCATGTCCGTCCGTCCGTCCGTCTGTCCGCACTATTGCTCGGAGATGCTTAGTCCTCGAAAGCTGTAATTTGGCATGAATATACATATTAGTTACGCTGACAAAGTAGTACAATAAAATTTTGAAATATATTTTTTTATAGGGTACCTCCCCTACTCGTAAAGTGGGGATGTAATTTTTTTTCTTGCGTACCCCATGGTGCGGCATATCGTTGAATAGGTCTTAAAAAAATATTGTAAGTTTGTTAAAACCATTTTTTGATTAAGTGATGCGTTTGTGAAATATTAAGCTTTAAAGTGCTATTTTTTGTTAGAGTCACGTGTCCCCCCCCCCCCCTGCCAGCTAAATGGTGGTATTTGGATGGCTGAAAAAAATCACGGTTGTGGCATATATAACGTAGTTGAAAGGAAAACTATCGCAGCTAAGTAGGCTGTACAAACTTACGAGTAATAGTCGACCAACTTATAATGATGATTTTTCTCGAGCAGCAGGGGAGTCGGGCGGGCACGTCATACCACAGGCTAGCTAGATTCTAATAAGTCTTAGAAAGGTACTGTGGGCATCCTCAACTTCGGCACCCTATAATTTGCGCGTGGCCCGACACGCACTTGGCCGGTTTTTTTTTAATTTATAAGTTTAGTTCACATCAGAAATACTGAACTGCGCTCCAGTACTCAAGTTGCAGATGTGGGTGCCAAGTCTGCCAAGCTGAAATGGGAGTGGGCTGGACACGTCTGTCGCATGCATCCGGACCGTTGGGCCAAATTGGCTTCCGACTGGACTCCACATGACGGCTTCCGGCGAAGAGGCAGACCAAAAATGAGATGGCGGGACAACCTAGACGTCTTTGATAAATAGTGGCAAACACAGGCACTGAACAGGGTCGGCTGGCGGAAAAAGGGGAGGCCTTTGCCCAGCAGTGGGACACTCCAACAGGCTAAGAAAAAAATAAAAGAAGTTTAGTTAAATAATCTGCTGGGTTACCATGAAGTTTATGTTGGCAACTAGCTGACCAGGCGAACTTCGTACCGCTTAACAGTCATGTTCAGCGAAGTCCGGCAACGTCGCGTCACTTCACCTGACGTGGCTGGCGACGAGTCGCAGGACATTTGTCCCCTAGCACAGAATATTTAATATATAATACAGGTGTTTGCCAAAGATCTGTCTATTGGCCAAAGCCAATTGACAAAGCTGAAGACCGAAGACGGCAGGATCGTCTCATCCAAACCGGAGCTGTTGGGAGAAGTCGAGAAGTTCTATGGGCAGTTATACACGACAATCCGAACACCCGTCGCTGATCCAGCTAAAGACCCTAGAGCTAGATTAACCCGACACTATACCGAAGATATCCCGGACGTCAGCCTGTACGAGATTAGTATGGCTCTCAAACAGCTTAAGAACGGCAAAGCCCCCGGTGATGACGGAATTACAGCTGAACTCCTGAAGGCGGGTGGTAAACCAGTCCTTAAGGCCCTTCAGACGCTGTTTAATTCCGTCATCCAAGAAGGGAGAACGCCGCGAGCATGGAACAGAAGTGTGGTGGTGCTCTTCTTCAAAAAAGGTGATAACACCTTGCTGAAGAATTATAGACCCATCTCACTTCTGAGTCATGTCTACAAGCTGTTTTCGAGAGTCATTACGAACCGTCTCGCGCGCAGGTTTGACGAATTCCAGCCTCCCGAACAAGCCGGTTTCCGAAAGGGCTATAGTACCGTAGACCACATACATGCGTTGCGGCAGGTTATACAGAAGACCGAAGAGTATAACCTCCCCCTTTGCCTTGCATTTGTGGACTACGAGAAAGCCTTCGATTCGATCGAGACTTGGGCTGTGCTGCAGTCTCTCCAGAGGTGCCAAGCTGACTACCGGTACATCGAAGTGTTGAAGTGTTTGTACGAAAATGCCACCATGTCCGTCCGACTACAAGACCAGACCACGAAGCCTATTCCACTGCAGCGGGGAGTCAGACAAGGAGACGTAATCTCTCCGAAGCTGTTCACCGCTGCATTGGAGGATGCCTTCAAGGTGCTGGACTGGAAAGGACGAGGCATCAATGTAAATGGCGAGTACATCACTCACCTTCGATTTGCCGACGATATAGTAGTTATGGCTGAGACCATGGAAGACCTCAGTGCTATGCTCGTTGACCTCAGCAGAGTTTCCGATCGAGTTGGTCTGAAAATGAACATGGACAAGACGAAGATCATGTCCAATGTCCATGTTGTGCCAACTCCAGTAATAATCGGAGGCTCTGCGCTCGAAGTTGTTGACCATTATGTATACCTGGGACAAACAGTCCAGTTAGGTAGGTCCAACTTCGAGAAAGAAATCAATCGTCGAATCCGACTCGGCTGGGCAGCGTTCGGGAAGCTTCGCAGTGTCTTTTCGTCCAAATTACCGCAGTGTCTTAAGTCGAAAGTCTTCGACCAGTGTGTGTTGCCAGTGATGACTTATGGTTCCGAGACGTGGGCGCTTACGATGGGCCTCATAAGAAGGCTCAAAGTCACCCAGAGGGCAATGGAGAGGGCTATGCTCGGGGTTTCTCTGCGTGATAGAATCAGAAATGAGGATATCCGCAGTAGAACTAGGGTCACCGACATAGCCCGAAGAATTGCGAGCCTTCAGTGGCAGTGGGCGGGGCACATTGCTCGCAGGACTGATGGCCGATGGGGCAAGAAAGTCCTGGAGTGGCGTCCGCGAACCGGTAGACGAGCTGTCGGTAGGCCTCCAACAAGATGGAGTGACGACCTTGTAAAGGTCGCGGGAACGCGGTGGATGCGAGTGGCACAGGACCGGTCTGAGTGGCGCGCCTTGGGGGAGGCCTATGTCCAGCAGTGGACGTCTATCGGCTGAAATGATGATGATGATGATGACAGAATATTTAATAGTACTACATACAGAATGGCCACGGAATCAACCGCCTGAATCTAGCCCAACTCTCCCTTACCGTCATTTGTTTCATCCGGAGATGGATGTGGATGGATGGAGAGTGGATCACTGGCCCGCGTAGTTGATACACACACACATTTATAAGTGTAAAGACGTTGTCGCACCCACACAGACGTCCTCGCGCGCAAACATTGACACTTCATTCGAATTGTGTTCGAAATCGTGCTTTTATAGACCGTGTCCGCCATGTGCCCCTAGTTACCTGGCTTTTTTGCTAATGTAAGAAATCTTTCGTCGTCTCCAGATCTTCGGGCCGGTGCAGCAAGTGCTGCGTTTCTCAGACACGGACGAAGTCATCCAGCGCGCTAACAACACCGAGTATGGACTCGCCGCCGCCGTTTACACCAAGGATCTGGACCGCGCCAACTACGTCGTCCAGGTGCGATTGTGATTCAGATGAGAAAACAAGTGAAATAGTCGGCTGAAACTCAACTGATAAAATCCGTCGTTGTTTTTTTTTTACGAAATATATCATGTCACTTGGACAATAATCCATACTAATATTATAAATGCGAAAGTAACTCTGTCTGTTACCTCTTCACGCTTCAACCGCTTGACCGATCTGGATGAAATTTGACATGGAGATAGTTGGGGTCCCGGGAAAGGACTTAGGGCTACTTTTCATCCCGAAAAGTAGAAAAATTCAAAGTTCCCGCGGGAACGCGATAACCGAATTCCACGTGGGTAAAAGCTAGTAATTAATAACTAATCTAAATATCAGCATGCGCTACGGTGTACATAAGTATGAAAAATCACAACACTTCTTTTGGCTTTGCCTTAGTCGAGAACTAAAAAAAATAAAATGAATATTAAGGCCGGAAACGGTGCTCGACCGACGCTCAGCGCGTACTATACGCGCCGGTCGCACGCGCTGATCGTCGGTCGTGTTCAAGCGTTTAGTGCTTCTCTGACGACAGAGTGCTTAAGACGTGTACAGTTAACGACAGATGTATCCAGTTTTAAATGCAATAATATGGGCGTATGTTTTACGCAAACGATTATGGCAAAAAAAAAACAACGAGAGAAGATATCATGTTCACCCAGTAATTATAAACCGTTTAATTGAAGGAGAGTTTTGTACGCTGTTTGGGAAATTACGAGAACACGAAAAAAAATTTTAAATAGATAACGATATTCATTTTTTCTATCATGATACGTATGCGCATACGATCAGTCGCTCGGTCAGCGCTGCACTGAACGTATGTATATGGCGACCACGCGCGTCAGCAACCGACGCACGTCGGACCGACGAGCTTGACCGACGGTTGCCGCACGCGCGACGGAGCTGTACGCGCGTAGCAGTTTATCAGCGCTGCACTGTATTTCGTCATACATTTTCATTGATATAGCTACGTCCAACCGATGTCAGCGCTGAGCGTCGGTCGAGCACTGTTTCCAGCCTTAAGGGGGCTCCCATACAAGAAACGTGATTTTTTTTCCCTTTTCATAGATTATGGTACGGAACCCTTCGTGCGCGAGTCCGCTTCGCACACGGCTGGTTTTACACGTTTACTTATATTCTTATTGTTCAAGTCGTGGTGGCCTAGTGGTTCGACCTACCGTCATGCAGAGGGTCGGCGGTTCGATTCCGGCTCGCACCTCTAATCTAAGTTTACTTATATGCGAAATTCAATTTGAATTTACCACTGAGCTTTTAGGTGAAGGACAACATCGTGAGGAAACCTGCACGCATCTGCGAAGTAATTCAAAGATGTGTGTGAAGTCCCCAATCCGCACTGGGCCCGCGTGGGGACTATAGCCCAACAGGGCTTGAAACCGGTTTTTGCCCCCATACAAATAAACCGGTTTGCTTATCGTTCTTTCGTTTACTATTTCATGTTTAATAAGGCTATAAAATAATACGAAGTAATAACCTAAATACACTATGGAGTTCCACATGAAGAGTATAAAATAATTCTAAATATTTGACTATTTCGGGGTTTTTTTAATTAACCGGTTACAAGCCCTGGCCCGAACCCTCTTGTGATGAGAGGAGGCCTGTGCCCAGCAGTGGGACGCAAATAGGCTGTAGTAGTATTCTTATTGTTTTTAATTTTTTTTTTCTTTTTCTTTCTCCGTACAAAGTGTTAACCAATCGTCTCGTATTCCAGAGCCTCCGCGCTGGTACCGTCTGGGTGAACGACTACAATGTCTTCTGCAACCAAGTCCCGTTCGGCGGATTCAAGCAGTCGGGGATCGGGCGTGAGAACGGCCCGTACGGCATCAGAAACTACGTCGAGAACAAATCGGTGCTCGTCAAACTCACCTCTAAGAACTCCTAAATCAATAGTGAAACGGTTATCTGGGTGGTATTCCAGTTATAAAAGATCCGGCGTTAAATTTCATCCATTCTAAGATAAGATGACGAAAATGCACTATAAAGTTTTAAGTGCATTTCGTCCATGAGCTACTAGGCATTCCGCCTTAGGCTGTTATCGAAATCTTATGATTACTTATGTACCTGGCCCGCAGAGAGCGCGGTGGAAGCAAGTAGCACAGGACCGGTCTGAGTGGCGCACCTTGGGGGAGGCCTATGTCCAGCAGTGGACGTCTTTCGACTGAAATGATGATGATGCTGATGATCTTTTACAAATGAAATACCACCCTAATACATCGTGCGTGCCTATGGCGCAGTGGTTATACTCAAACGTATATATAGCAAAGTGACCAACGGGGCAATACATACTTCTATGTCAGAACAATCGCGTTTATAGCTAAAAACCAGTTTAGCACTGTTTTATCCGTGATAGGAAAGTCTTCCACTTTAATATATTGCCGGTCACGTTGTTAGCGGTCCAATGGGTTACTAGTTACTGGTAATCCGTAAGTTCAAACTGACATATATTGCAATTCGTAACTTCAATACTTGTACATTACCAATGCATTTTTAATGTTATCCATACTGTCGTGCCATTTCTATTCTTGATAAAATCTAGAATTAAGTGTCTAACACTAATCGTATTAAGCTATATTTTTTCAATAAAACTCTTCTTAAAAATCTCACTTTTTTATTTTTTAACAATTTATTGATTGAAAAATAGAAACTTTAAAAATTACGCTAAACTTTTGTAAAATCAACCTACAATAAGAACTATTATAAAACTCCTCTAACAGTAACAAAATGGTATAAATAAGATCAGATCTAAACCTTTGGCCACTCCAGTGAAAAGTAGTAGAATCAAAATATAGACAAAGGGAAAATAATACTAAATAGACAAAATAAAATAGAGGAATCTAAACTAATTGTACCTTCAGAAGGTCAATACTGGATTATTGTATAGATCACAACAGTGGAATGTACCGTGCCACTTACTCTAAAAATCACATAGCCTTGCACTATAAAACTTAAAAAAACTTAAAAATATGTTGTTACACGATAAGTATTGAGAAAACCTATGTTATCTTTGGGTTTTCTATAACGATTTATATGATAAAAGAACAGAAAATTATAAAAGATACAATGACTAAAAATTGCTGTCTCGACTTTAAAGTTCCTCATTCAAGCGACCTGCACGTCAATGGCTAGATTTATGTTATTTTATTCAAGAATATATTGTGATTTCCATTGATTAAATTAATTGATACAGTACGCTTGAATATGATTACAATCAAAAGTTTAAAGAAAAACGTAAAATAAGTACAGTCATGTGCCAGCATAATTACTCAATTAGTAGTGCAAATCTTAAATTAGAAATAAATATTATAATTAATCAAATTTGCACTTCCGTATGTTAGTCAAATACTATTTTATTGTACTTTATTGTTCCCTCCGTTGTTACCAAAAGACTACAACTAATTACCTGGATCAGGCGAGGCGCTCTTTTCCGTAGTGTCTTCAGTTAATATGGACAGATTTTCTTCAGAGATTTTCTCTAAACAACCACAAGTCAAAGAGCCCTTGTTACTTAAACTGTTATTGGCTAAATCCTCTTCGATTTTTCGCTCAATGTATTCGAAATCATCATTATCCGCTTGGCACTTTAAGCATTCGTCCGATGACGAATCTTGGTAAGATAGGACGTTTTCTATATTAAGCTCGACCGCGTCGTCTCTCACGGGTAAAGTCGGGGTGCTGTTACTTAAAAATCTAAGCTCATCCTTGAGATTCTGTGCGAAAACTTCCGATTTGGGTCGAGTGTTGGTCTGTTCTACTTCTTTTCGTTTCTTTCGCGCGACCGGCGTGAGCGTGCGTTTGTCGTTTGGGAAAACGCGTTGGATTCTCTCTTCGACTAACGATATGCTCCGTTTGAAGACAACGGTTTCTTGCGCGACGTCTTTGATGCAGCCGTCGATGGCATCTCTGGACTCGGAGTCGGAATGGTCGCATCTAAAGTAGATGGTGTCACAGCCGTTTTCCTGCTTGACCTTGATGAGGCAGCAGTCGTCTTCTTTCTCGCAGAGAATTTCGTGGAGCGACCCGTGCAGCGGGATGAGCCGCATTTTCCCGAAGTTGTCATGCATTTGAGTTGATAACTCGTCGTCTATGTACAAATCTTCGGTGCTTCGGGCTTCCTGATGACATAAAAAAGAAAAAGTATGTTATTTCCCAAACGTAATCGATAACTTTTCT
The DNA here is from genome assembly GCA_963971205.1 of Aethes cnicana. NCBI lineage: Eukaryota > Metazoa > Arthropoda > Insecta > Lepidoptera > Tortricidae > Aethes > Aethes cnicana. The sequence goes on from OZ020286.1 coordinate 3,939,821, forward strand.
TTGGATATGGCAGAGAACAAGAAATGGCGTCTATAAAAAAAAATAACAAAAAGCCAACGTCACGCGGTGTTCCCAGGCGGTCACCCATCCAAGTACTGACCGCGCCCGACGTTGCTTAACTTCGGTGATCGGACGAGAACCGGTGTTTTCAACGTGGTATGGACGTTGGCGACAGCACCAACGAATTTTATCATGATATCAATTAGTAATATAAATTATATAATATAATGACGTCATGCTACGTAAAGCAGTCGTGATAAAAATAATCATCACATACCCACTTCTTAAGGAGTAGATGAGAATATAGCAAATATGTGACTCATTGACATTTGAAAAAAAAAATCAAGAACATCAGCAAAAAGCCAACGTCACGCGGTGTTCCCAGGCGGTCACCCATCCAAGTACTGACCGCGCCCGACGTTGCTTAACTTCGGTGATCGGACGAGAACCGGTGTTTTCAACGTGGTATGGACGTTGGCGACAGCACCAACAAATTTAATCATGATATCAATTAGTAATATAATGACGTCATGCTACGTAAAACAGTCGTGATAAAAAATAATCATCACATACCCACTTCTTAAGGAGTACATGAGATATAACAAAAATCTGACTTATTGACATTTGAAACTTATAAGTCTTTCAGAAAAAAATTAAGAAAATCAGCAAAAAGCCAACGTCACGCGGTGTTCCCAGGCGGTCACCCATCCAAGTACTGACCGCGCCCGACGTTGCTTAACTTCGGTGATCGGACGAGAACCGGTGTTTTCAACGTGGTATGGACGTTGGCGACAGCACCAACGAATTTTATCATGAATTCAATTAGCAATATAATGCTATGATGTTAGTATGACATGCTATGTAAAACAGTCTCTATATACATATTCATCATCGTTAATCACAAAGATAAACTACGATAACATGTCCCGACCCGACCCCCCTAAATTCAAATGGCTTCAATGTATTTGCGAAAATATTTACAAACTAGCTTTTGCCCGCGACTTCGTCCGTCCGTGGAATTCGGAAATACCGTTCCCGCGGGAACTATGCATTTTTCTGTGATAAAAAGTAGCCTATATTGTTAACCAGTGTTATAAACTACCCCCATACCAAAGCAATCCGTCTAGTAATTTTGAAGTTAAATCCGGACATACATACAGTCAATTTTTCTAAAAAATCGTTATTTTGTGTTCAGTATCGTTTATAAAGTCCCCACGACTTGATAGTTTCTTTAAATTTTCAAGTTTTAGACGCGACTTCTTCTAGAGACTTATTATTAGTATAGATAGAGGCCAAGAAAGGTATGGATGGATTGGGTAAAAGGGGATATGCTTAAAAAGGGTGTGAACTGAGATGACAGCTGACAGAGAGAAATGGAAGAAAGGAACATGTTGTGCCGACCCCACGTAATGTGGGATATGGGTAAAGGAGTTGATGATGATTTACAAAGCATCAATAAGAGTTACAACGCAGGTGTGCGTGCTGGGACTGGCGCCAAACAACTAAATAACTACATACACTGACTCTTTCGTAAGTATGTGATTAAACATGGTAGCGTATTATAGGTCAATGGGTAGCGTAGTTTATCGCTACTCAGACCTCACGTAGTACATAATAATAGAAAAAGAGACTAATCTACGCTAGAAAATCAACCATCTGTATATTAGAGAAAATTTGCAAAAAGCCAACGTCACGCGGTGTTCCCAGGCGGTCACCCATCCAAGTACTGACCGCGCCCGACGTTGCTTAACTTCGGTGATCGGACGAGAACCGGTGTTTTCAACGTGGTATGGACGTTGGCGACAGCACCAACGAATTAGTTGATTACAACCCATCCAGACGTTATTTTAGCATTACTTTATATACTCAATAAAACGTATAGATTACATATTACGCACAACTTTAAATAATTCCGTTGTTATTCTTACCTGTAGAGCATTGAAAGCCTGGCATCGCTTCAGCGAGTTAGCCTGCACATCGTCCGTCAGAGTGTCGTCTAGGGACTGATTCTTATCCTTCCCGGGGCTGGTCTCACAAATTGTCACATTCACGCAGTTATCCAGCACTTGGAGACTGTTCTCGCCGCACCTGCTAAACGTAATCTGCAGCAGTGGCTTGTTGTTACCATTGATTTTCACTCTAGAGAACGATTTTAAGTCCTTTTTCACCGTTTCCTCATTGCTATTTAAGTTTTCTATTATCTTAGCGACGCCCTTGGTGACGATATCGTCGGTTTTGCTGGACACAGTGGAGCCATCGTCTTGCATCTCTTGGAAGATGTGTTGGAACTCCCTTCGTATTAGTTCGCGAATGAATTCTTCGATTCCGCGCGTGTCGGTTGATTGGTCGATCATCGGTTCGCTCCTGCGTAAGCATTCGTCGGTAGTTATGCTGAAAAGAGATACAAACAAAGATGCATTAATAAATGATCTGTTGATGAAAACTGAATCATTTTGAAATCTTAGGTCACATAAGTTTCTTCTTGTGGTAAAAAAAAATGCAAAAAGCCAACGTCACGCGGTGTTCCCAGGCGGTCACCCATCCAAGTACTGACCGCGCCCGACGTTGCTTAACTTCGGTGATCGGACGAGAACCGGTGTTTTCAACGTGGTATGGACGTTGGCGACAGCACCGACGAATTTCATTATCAGTTGAATATATATGACGTCATCTTACCCTTTATCGACATCTTTCCGCCACGTGTGGAAGCGTTCTGGGTCGCGAGCGGAGAAGTTAATTTTCTTGGCAATGTTGTCGCGTGCTTGACAAAATTGTTCCCATTGCCCGCCTGAAATGATTTCAATAATGAACCTTACCGATGGACACAGTCATAAGTCACAAAATTGAGTTTCATATTCTTTTTTTCTTTTATCCTTGTCATATCAGCTTACCTTTTAAGTAATTTATATCGGAATTTACATTCAGATAGTTTATGCTTTGGGTCAAGCTTCGTACTGAGTTATTGACAGAATGATTTCAAGTAAGTATGAGTATACGATTCCACCTTTTAGGTATTATTATATCGAAAACGAACATAAATTCAGATTTTACTTGAGATCTGTCTGTTAATACGAAGCTCAGAGGGTGGAAACATTTCAAAGGCTTAAACAGAAATAAAAAGTCCAGAACCCATTTTATTGATTTTATTAAAGAATAGACCACACTTCCGTGCAATCAAAACAATCAAATTAGAAAAAAAAACAGCATAACATAAACAGGAAGCACACATGCGAATAAAACAATCATACACCATCAATAAAACTGTTAGTAACGATTTTAACTTACATCTAGCTAGAAATATTCTGCTCAGTGTTACATTTTGAGTAGTCCATCCACCAAGGTATATTTTGATTTTAGACATATAGGTACCCTCTTACCACTCCCAATACAATACCATCACCAAGTTAAATTTGCCAACAATATTTGTCTTATTCATGAGCATACGTCGCACTCAAGCGGGTAGTTTGGGGGCAAGGTAAGGTTTACAAAAAAAATCTTAACTTACGAGTATTATAATGTACTTAGTATTTGTAACATAGTTAATTAGTTACCCATTATCATTTATGAATCTTTAATGTGTAAATACTCTTGAGATGAGATATTTGAGATATTTATTTGCAGACATCATGGTAAGAATTTCTTTGAAGTGATAACTGATAGCCCATTTAAGTGGCCACTTAAAAAAAAACAAATAAATAGCTGACATTCATACTTATATTTGTTGGTGCAGTGCCGTCTAATTGATAGAAAGATCTGCTTTATTTGTTCATTTGCATATCTATGTATTGCAATGGATAGGATACTACGACAGCACTTCGAACTTAAGTCACAGAAAGGTCACATATATTGCTTAATATGTAAAGTTAATATGAAGCCCAAAAAATATAATGTTGATCGGCATTTATCGTCAAAAACACACAAATCAAGAAAAAATTTTTAGTATTGTGAATATTAAAATATATTGTAATTTATGTAATTGTTACATAATTCCATACATGGTTCGCTGTCACACAGGCTGGTAAAAGATAAACAAATAATCAACTATGCCACAGACTATTCAATCTTATTTTTATTTAAAATTGAATGGATATAAAAAATAAACACCTAACTAACGTACAGCCTAAGTTGCTAAAGATATTTGGAATTGCACATTACAAATACTAGGTACCAAATACTAAGTACAAATACTTTATTCTGACTTGAAAATGAATTGATTGATTTGTAAACCTTATCTATCATTCTGACATGCCACCAAACTGCCCGCTTGAGTGCGACGTATGTTCATGAGTCATGACGATGTTCGTAAAATTGTTGAGTATACAGGGATCAAAATGGTACAATGTGGTGGCAGTTCACCAAATCAGCTCGGGACGTCTAATGTTTGAAAGAATTTTTTACGTTATTCTTCGCTGGGAATCCCAAATGGTAATAAAAATCAAATTTCTCACATCGCAAAGTACGTTAATTGACTATTTTACACGGAGTGAGCTACAATGGTGAAATGGAAAAGAGAACACAATAACAGATGGACCACAGCTATGCCGAACCAGTTTTGTGTTCATATCTTAACTACCGGTATGTGTACTTTTTTCAAATTTGAATAATCATGTGTTGAGGAAAATGCACTTTAGTTATCCGGTAACGACGGCAGCTGTGTTTTATTAAGGACGTTTTCGTTCTATGAGCACGATGGCGAGTTTGCTACACGAACATTTCAGAGACCGATTTATAAACATAATTATCAATATTAAATTAAACAGGCAAATGTTCTTTTTCTATGCAATCCGAATAAATTGAATTACGAACTAATGTCAGTAACCTCTTCCACCGGTACGTTTCTATCACAAGCGAGTAAACTACAGAAGCGTGCAAAGGACTCCCCAATAGGTGAACTGTGTTTTGGTGGACACTGACCATGTTCGTTAGCGGGCGAGGAAGGGCGCGTTTTGAAACATTTCGTTCCCGGCCTCTTCACATTTAGTTGCGGAAGCGATGTCTGCAAGGTATCCACGCAGTGTGAAGCCGGCTTCACCGCAGCTGTCTGATTACTGAAAAGGAAAATGAGCTTGGAAAAAAATTTAAAAAGCCAACGTCACGCGGTGTTCCCAGGCGGTCACCCATCCAAGTACTGACCGCGCCCGACGTTGCTTAACTTCGGTGATCGGACGAGAACCGGTGTTTTCAACGTGGTATGGACGTTGGCGACAGCAACAACGAAATAGTACATTTTGATGCAAGTGCGAAAAGTTTGTCATTTTATCACGAGTCCCTAGTTATGTTGGTGCGAGCGAAAGCGAGCGTTACCACTAGGGATGAGTAAAAATGACAATCTCGCACGTGTATCAAACGACTTTTTTTTAATACATTTGCGAAAAAAAGCTCAAAAAACTTTACGCACTAGTTCGTAAAAAACAACTTTAGGCAAGCTCACTAGCTGTCAAAAAACAAAAAGCGCTCGTTTGGAAATGACAAACTTGTGGCACGTTAAACTGGTATCGAAAATATCGAAATGTTTACTTTTTGAGCAACTGTATTAAAATAGTTCCGGAGTTCTTTCAAAATGACCTCACATCGTATATTTTGTATTTTTTAGATTATAAATGAAAACAATCTAATACAAGTAATTAATGATTTTTCTCTTACCGGTTATTTTCCGGCAGTGACAAGGACCGTCCAGTTTTCCTATTGGCTTCGAATATCCATCTCTCGTGTATAGCGACCAACGGTTTAACATTCACATTGGCAAGAACGTCTTCCTCGATGTTGGACCTTATTTTGTCCGAGTTAAAGGACGTTTTGAACGACCACGAGTTAGTTCGCTCCCTAGTTGTATCAGAGGTTTCTGGAGATTGGAAGCCTTCTGGTGGATCGACTCTGGAATTAAATAGTGGTACCACAATATAAAACAAATGACAATTCTCATCAAACATAGAAGACAAGTAAAACAAAAAAGGATTTAACGAAAGCGCCATCTGTTAGAATGTGCTCTTACTGCTAGCTCCCTGCAATGTCTCTTTTCTAAAATACTATTAGACTTGCTGACCACATGCGTTGTTTAACAAGAGAACATCTAGATGTCACTACTATACGTAAAGATGTAAATCTAAATAGATGCAGTTGCGTTTTCAACTATCATTACATTACATATTTTCCATTTAGATATGATTACCATTTCTAATGGCGTGTACGCACGCAACGTCATCCGATCCGAACCAGATAATATCATAAATTAAGTAGGTATGTGGAAAAACTTAAAAATTAAAATAGAAGAAAAACTTTAGTATGGTTTTCTGAAATAAATGATTTCTATCGTATTCTGTAGCCGTAGTTTTACTACACACTTGCGTAAGAGCCTGCGCACTAGATCTGAATTAGTTTCTCATGCACTACTGATACGTTGGCCCGATATTCGAATTCAGATTGGACGTTCAGCATCGCCCAACCAAATGGATCATTTTTGAAATGCACAATTATTCATTTAACTGTATGATTAATACCATGCGTTCGTTCCATTTTAATGATACGGTAAAGGTTTGGATTCAACCACGTTTGATGGTCAGATCTTGCATTTATTACCTTCTAAGTCCAGTGAAGCTATTTCTTCGGGCGCCAATACTTTCCGGGGTATGTTCTTTAGTACTATTCGATAAAGATTCGGGTTCTGCTAAGGGCGCTCTATTTGTTTCACAATCGTTCGCTAAATCCAGTTCTTCAGACTTGTCTCTAGTTCCAGTCACTAAAAAATTTATAAAAACCATAAACGACAAAATAAAATAGCAAAAAGCCAACGTCACGCGGTGTTCCCAGGCGGTCACCCATCCAAGTACTGACCGCGCCCGACGTTGCTTAACTTCGGTGATCGGACGAGAACCGGTGTTTTCAACGTGGTATGGACGTTGGCGACAGCTACAACGAATTTTATTATGGCAAGAATACTAATAGAATGACGTCATAAATAATACAAAACAAAATGGAATAATTTCCCTTCCTTATCCGTAGGAATAATAAGTTTTGTTAAAGCACATCTGCCTGTACGTGACAGGAAGGACAGGCGGCGACTGTTTGTAGCGATACAGTAGTCCGTTTCATCATTATTCCCATCGAAAAAGAAAGGGAAGTTATTTCCCGTAAAGTTGATTATTGTAAATTTCTTGAGTTTTAGGTATTTAAATAAATTATCAAATTATGCTACCCGAGTTAACCCGAGCAATAGCAAGACCTAAAAGGAGATAGATAGCGGGAAAACTTGGACGCATTTAACGCTGATTAACGGCGCAGCTTGCACACAATAGAGGAGTAACATAAAAGAGGTAAAGCTTTGCCCCAGCAGCGGGACTTTATTCTATTTTATATATTTTATAGCAAAAGAATGCAAAAGGCCAACGTCACGCGGTGTTCCCAGGCGGTCACCCATCCAAGTACTGACCGCGCCCGACGTTGCTTAACTTCGGTGATCGGACGAGAACCGGTGTTTTCAACGTGGTATGGACGTTGGCGACAGCCCTATCGAAAAAGGAGAACACTTACCATCGTTGGAAGATATTTTCTCAATAGCATCCTTCAAGATATTTGCATTCTTCTCAGCTACACATTCCCCAGATAACCAGGCATTTTTTCTTAATTTGTTACTACGCGCTATCGGCGTCGTGGGCAAGCTATAATTTTTAATATCGAAATTGTATGATGACCTCCCATTTCCGTTTTTATCTTGTGGCAAAGATTTGACACAGTCTAAGTTGTAATCTGGGACTTTAATGTGCAGCGGTTTGTAGGATTTCGGTGTAAAGCTCCTGCTTAATTTGGCGGCTGGTCTTTCAGCGCTACTTTGGTCCTTGACACTGTCGTCAGTGAAGGTAAGATGGCGAGCACGCGCAGGGCTTAATATGCTACAATACTCCGTAGAATCGCTACGATGCAACTGGCCTGGAGTGCCTAGATCCTTTATCCGAGCTCGTATTTTGGATATCGGCGTCGAGCAGGCGCTTGAAAAGTCTTTTTCATTCAGATGATCGTATTTGAGAATGGGTCTCAATTCGACGTTGTCGTCGTCTGAGACGTAGCATTTCTCCGCCGTGGCAGATGTGGCGTATGTTCCTTGTTTCGGTATACTTTCGTAAATAGGACTGTCGGTCTTGCTGCAATCGTTCTCGCTCTCTGTAGAGCTGTCTTTAGCGTGAACTACGGCTCGATGCTCGACATTTTTCTGTTCAGGGGTTAAGCAGTCTGAATCTGTAGGTGTAGAGTCCCATGCTACGTTGCTGAATCCCGATTTCTTTTTGGAGAGTCGCGCCGGGATGATAATGTAGTCGATTTCGTCGAGATCGGCCTGGAAACAGTGTTAATGTTAGTTTTAGCCCCCTCTGTGGGTGGATTACGGCGGCATCAGGTGTTAGCGTCGCGTATTCACATATATGGCGTTTGCAACACCATTGGTGAACTGAAGTCGTATGTTTTGTTACCAATAAATAATAATAATAAACGATATCTGAATACGGGGTTATGGATATTATCTGTTTTATAAAACTGTTTTATACTAACGAGTTATTTAAAGATAACTGGGTAATGTATAAAGTACTCACATAAGGTAATGCTAATGAGACTGATGAGTGAATTTACTGAGGTTGAACAGCCATTTTGTTTTTTTTTTGCATTCGATTATTTATTTCAAAATAAAAATGACATATAACTGTAAATTTACTACTACTACTACTACTACTACTACAGCCCATTTGCGTCCCACTGCTGGGCACAGGCCTCCTCTAATCACGAGAGGGTTTGGGCTATAGTCCCCACGCGGGCCCAGTGCGGGTTGGGGACTTCACACACATCTTTGAATTACTTCGCAGATGCATGCAGGTTTCCTCACGATGTTTTCCTTCACCGAAAAGCTCTGTGGTAAATTTAAATTGAATTTCGCACATAAGTAAACTTAGAGGTGCGAGCCGGAATCGAACCCCTGACCCTCTGCATGAGAGGCGGAATTTACTACTACTACAGCCTATTTGCGTCCCACTGCTGGGCACAGGCCTCCTCTCATCACGAGAGGGTTTACATTTATCTGTACATTTATAAAATCGTAAATATAAAGATATTAATTATTAGAAGTATGGTAACGGTTTTAAACGAAAATAAAAGCAAAAAGCCAACGTCACGCGGTGTTCCCAGGCGGTCACCCATCCAAGTACTGACCGCGCCCGACGTTGCTTAACTTCGGTGATCGGACGAGAACCGGTGTTTTCAACGTGGTATGGACGTTGGCGACAGCACCAACAAATTTAATCATGATATCAATCAGTAATATAATGACGTCATGCTACGTAAAACAGTCGTGATAAAAATAATCATCACATACCCACTTCTTAAGGAGTAGATGAGAATATAGCAAAAATGTGACTCATTGACATTTGAAATTTACAAGTCTGTGTATCAGAAAAAATTTAAGAAAATCAGCAAAAAAGCCAACGTCACGCGGTGTTCCCAGGCGGTCACCCATCCAAGTACTGACCGCGCCCGACGTTGCTTAACTTCGGTGATCGGACGAGAACCGGTGTTTTCAACGTGGTATGGACGTTGGCGACAGCACCAACGAATTTAATAATGATATCAATTAGTAATATAAATTATATAATATAATGACGTCATGCTACGTAAAACAGTCGTGATAAAAATAATCATCACATACCCACCACTTCTTAAGGCCCTTCCCTGACCCAGCATCGTCAAATTGCTCATTTAAGATCATACTTTTCTAAGAAATGTTAAAAGTTAAAAATATGAAAAAAACATATGTTATATTTGATTATATCATCCTTACATTGACAGCTTTCGATACGTTTCACGAAACTTTGCTCGATACAATTTAATTCCAAAGTAACCTCTAACTCGGACCGCTAATCCAACTTTACTCCAGTTTATTATATCAAACAGTGTAAAACTAATTATAACACAAAAAATATCCATACTATATGCATACATCGACAGCTTTATAAATGCCATTTTTTTAGACGGTATTTTTATAGAAATTAAAAAATGTTAAAAAGTAACTAAATCAGGCGTTCTGTGCGTAGCGCTTTCTCTTTCACTCGTCCCACGAGTGACACTGACGGCTGAGCTGGGTCTATGAACCGCCTTAAGGAGTAAATGAGAATATAGCAAAAATGTGACTTATTGACATTTGAAATTTACAAGTCTGTGTATCAGAAAAAATTGAAGAAAATCAGCAAAAAGCCAACGTCACGCGGTGTTCCCAGGCGGTCACCCATCCAAGTACTGACCGCGCCCGACGTTGCTTAACTTCGGTGATCGGACGAGAACCGGTGTTTTCAACGTGGTATGGACGTTGGCGACAACTCTGACGAATGTAACTTTACTATCAGTTAGATAAATATGATGTCATCTTAACCTTTATCGACATCCTACGTATCGTGTTCGTATCACAGAGAAAATAACGTCAAAGAGAAAATCGCTGAAGAATGGATATTAATTTTGTACACGCGAAAACCGTTATTATTTACTTAGTCACCTTTGCGTAAATGTCAAGTTTAAGACAAACGATATAGAGTCGTCGTGACGATTATCACATCCTAATAAATGTACGTATATGTAGTATAGGAAAAATAAAACTGTTGAAAAATCTACAATTATGTATTTTATCTAAAAGCAAAACGCGGTGTTCCTAGGTCACCCGTCCAAGTACAGAAAATAAATCATCATGTCGTTTATTTATTGGTGTTTTTAAACACAACGGACACTTAAGTCTACGTACTTACCCTGACAGTTTGCAGGATACTCTGCAGCTTGTCCAAAGCGATGCGGTCAGTCCGGCTGAGCTTCAAGCCATCTTGGAGTAAGGCCAGGAGGCTGCCTGGGTAAGTCCCGTCTTGGGGCAGCGGTATACCGCTCTTCCATAGCGTGTAATGTTCCTTCAAAGCAGCGTAGGATAACGTGCTCCACGGTTTTTTGGCTGGAAGAAACGATTAATATGTACCAGAGACAAGGTAATTATATAGACTGTCATCTGTACATCGGCAATAGCCAGGGGGCTTTAAATTTTCATACTTCGCCTGTCCAGCGCCATCTAGTTGTTGCTCATGGAGTTCAAATTTGTATTTAACGTTTATTTCGGGCGTACACTAATTTGTTTGATTGTCATTCTAAGTTTATATCCTTACTTCTTCTATGTATGTACCTACGTATACATATCTCGTATCGCATGCCAATTGAAGTAGTAAAGTCCATGGATGAAAGTAGATTGCAACAAGACTAAATTTACAATCACTGGTAAGAATAGGAAGAGTTAGTACATTCATAGATTTTGAGAATGAAAAGTATAAGTGACAAGTTCAAACTGTGCACACACGTTAGAACCCGCCTTTCAGTATGATTATTATTGCTGATATTTAAGTGCATTCAAAAATATCTCACCATTACAGCTTTCCCAAAGCACCAAACAGAGTGAATACACATCGCTTTTCCCACAAGGAAACACCAAGCCGTCCTCAGGTTCAAACAACTCCGGCGCATGCCAATAGTATTGCTCTGAGTTCAAATAATTCTTATAATCTTTAGACACGCAATTAGCAGCCATGTAAGCCTCTGAAGCGTGTTGGGATATGAGAGGTTCACTCTCCAGTGTATTGTCTCGAGTGTCTGAAAAAAATAGTTAGAATGAAAGGCAAAAAGCCAACGTCACGCGGTGTTCCCAGGCGGTCACCCATCCAAGTACTGACCGCGCCCGACGTTGCTTAACTTCGGTGATCGGACGAGAACCGGTGTTTTCAACGTGGTATGGACGTTGGCAACAGCACTAACGAATTTTATCATGGCAAGAATACTAATATAAATAATGACATCGTTGATAAATGATAATACATACAAAATAAAATAATTTCCCTTTCTTCTTCGATAGGAATAAAAGTTTTGTTAAAGTACATCTGCCTGTACGTGACAGGACAAGCGGCGACTGTTTGTAGCGATACAGTAGCCCGTTTCATCATTATTCCCGTTGAAGAAGAAAGGGAAATTATTTCCCCTAAAGTTAATTCTTGGAAAATTCTTGGTTTTGGATATTTGAATAAATTATCATATTATACTACCCGAGTTAACCCGAGCAATAGCAAGACCTAAAAGGAGATAGATGGCAGGAAAACTTGGACGCATTTAACGCTGATTGACCCGCGCAGCTTGCACACAATAGAGGAGTAGCGAAAAAGAGGAGCAGCGGGACTCTTATTCTGTTTATATATTTTATAGCAAAAAAATGCAAAAAGCCAACGTCACGCGGTGTTCCCAGGCGGTCACCCATCCAAGTACTGACCGCGCCCGACGTTGCTTAACTTCGGTGATCGGACGAGAACCGGTGTTTTCAACGTGGTATGGACGTTGGCGACAGCACCAACGAATTTCTCCATCAGTACCATCAATACTTACCATCGATATTAACATACTGCGGTTCTGGGGAATATAACTCGTATTCCCGCTTCTCCTTTTTCTTTTCCTTAGGCAACGGCACACTGGGGCCCAAGTCGGCTAGCTTGGCTGAATCGTGTCGCGTTATCATGATGCTTTTGCTGTTAAGTGCAGTGTGGATGTAGCCTTGCATGCGAAGGAAAGCGAGCGCGTTAGCGATGTCTAACGCGTATTGCACTGAGGTTTGAACGCTAAGGATGCGGCCCTGTGAAAATATGGTTATTAAAATGTCTTACTTTGTATTAATAGCCTTTTTTGTAATTTTTTTTTTGTCATCCATACTAATATTATAAATGCGAAAGTAACTCTGCCTGTCTGTCTGTTACGTCTTCAAGCTTTAACCGCTGGACCGATTTAGATAACATTTGGTATGAGGCTAGTAGGAGACTACTTTTTATCCCGGAAAAACGCATAGCTCCCGCGGGAACGCGATAACCTAATTCCACGCGGTCGAAGTCGCGGGCAGAAGCTAGTACTCTATAAAATCTCCACAAAAAAATGTGCTTTCTCTAGAGGCTGGCAGTCACAAAAATTTGAAAATTTCAAATAGGTAATAAATTTTTACAGAAAAGCATATTCAATTCCGCATTATCATAGCCGGAAATCTAAACTTAAACTGCCAAGCTAATTGATTTGCCGTAGCAGATACGGTAGTAAAGCAAGACATAATAATACGTTCCCGAGCTTAGCCATTTCAAACGACCATTTAAAGGCACTCAAGGAAAATTGGCCAAATAGCCAACACCAGTTTTCTCAATTTTCAATCTCCTCTCAACTACTTAAGGTTCAAAACCGTGTTGTAATTTATCTATTTCTGGATTATTTCAGATTAACTACATCCAGTTATGGAATGTGCTTTTTGCTTACACCATAACAGAACCTGTAGTCATTCTGTGCCGTATGAGGTTAATTTTAAAACTATGGTAATAAAATCTAAATTTAATTGACCATGGCATGGAGCATTGCGAGCAAAAAATGCTGTACCTAGATTGGTCGATTATAAACTCCAGCGTGCTGTTTTGATCTTCAATCGGAAAGGCCTTATTTTCAAGTAAGATGTATCCATATTAATATTATAAATGCGAAAGTAACTCTTGTCTGTCACCTCTTCACGCTTCAACCGCTGAACCGATTTGGATGATATTTGGCACGGAGATAGTTGAAGTCCTGGGAAAGGACATAGGTTACTTTTTATCCCAGAAAAACTCATAGTTCTCCCGGGAGCGGGATAACCGAATCCCACGCGGGCGAAGTCGCGGGCAGAAGCTAGTTAATATTATAAATGCGAAAGTAACTCTTGTCTAGAGCTACCTCTTCACGCTTCAACCGCTGGACCGATTTGGATGAATTTTGGTATGGAGATACTTGGAATCCCGGGAGAGGACATAGGCTACTTTTTATCCCGAAAAAATGCATAGTTCCCGCGGGAACGCGATAACCGAATTTTACGCGGGCGAAGTCGCGGGCAGAAGCTAGTTGATACATAAATTACTTACATTATCTTATCCTATCGCGATATCTATATAAATTTGCAGTGGGATTTTTTTATTAAGAAGGAAGTGTGATAAGAAGCTGTGGTGGCTTAGTGGTTCCAACTCCGCCTCGCAAGCGGGTCGGGGTTTCGAATCCGGCTCGTACCACTGAGTTTACTTATTTGCGAAATTCAATTTGAATCTACCACTGAGCTTTTCGGTGAAGGAAAACATCGTGGGGAAACCTGCACGCATCTGCGAAGTAATTCAAGAATATCACAATCTTTTTCATTTTCAAGATGGTTGTTATAACTTTATACACTGCAGTCATTTCCGGCCAAAAGTTTTTCCTAAACACTATAGTATAGTAACTGTCGATTTACCTGTTCGTGAAGTATGCCATATAGGGTGTCCACGCATCTTTCGCAAATAAGATTGACGTTGTTGTGGACATCAGGATATATTCCCATCAGGAGAATTATGTTGGGATGGCGACATTTTCTGCAACGATACGAAACTGTCAAAGACTCGAAGTGCCCTTTATTTTAAACATAGATGTTACCATGTTTACAAAATAATTAAAGCACTTATTTTTTGTTTTCCGTGGATATTTAGTTGAGACATCATCATTCTTAGACTGCTATGTCAATTGCTAATGCAAACGTCGATTTGTATAATTTCCCAAGTTTCATAAATCAGTTCAGCCGTTTAAGGGCGGAACAGTAACGGACAAACAGAGCAATGTAACTATAAACCGTTAAATATTCGTACGGATATAATTATCATCGATTTCACGCCGAAACGTTTAAGTGTATTAAGTAATAAACTTCGTTATTATAACTTGATGTTAAGACTAATAATATCGATTAAGAAAGTTAAGCACAGTATGCATATTGTTGCAACGTTTTCTAATTATTAGCTTTCGTTTTATTTAGCTTAATTTCGAAGATTGCTTGATAGAAAAAATACCTTCAGTGAAGTCAGCCCTCAGGAGACGGGCAGACGGACATAGATATGATAGTCATGTCAATAAGGGCCGCGAGTAAATCCGGCGCTTGCTGTCTTCCGAGGTGCAATGTTGCCAATATTACACGCTAAATTGGCAACACTGAGGTCTCCGAAACGTCAAATGTCACAGCGACATTGACACTATTGTATGAAATGACGAAACGTTGACATAGACCGCCACCACCTTGCAGATAGTGGCGTCAACTAGTGAGCAGGAATACGGTGGTCCCCATGAAGCCGGAACCCCACTGCTGCGCACGGTCGAGCTACGCCATGTGGGTACAGAAACGCTTCGTAGCAAAATGTAGGTGGACATTTTGCTACGAAGCCATCAGGCTTACGGAGCGAGTGTCACATGCACTTGTCTCGTATCATAAGGCCCAAGTGGTATTTCTTCTACGTTTTGCAGGTACTATAGGTTGTTTATCTTATTTAAACTTCATTGCACATACCAAACGTACACAATTGGCAATTGGCTAAAGGCATTCTCTACCAGACAACCAAAGGCTGACAGAAAGGGAAATGAGCAGGTGCATCAATATCAGATAGAAACGACAGAAATACTAGAATGATGATGAAAAATTCCATAAGAGGATAAATTTACATACAAAAATAAACATACATAAACTAATAGGTTACCTTAAAATGTTGATCTCCGTGTTCCGCTTCTTCCTGACATGGTCGACGGTGACCCCCGTCAAAGCCTTGATCTGCACCGGAACTACCCCCCACTTGCCGAGGCTCCATGCCCGAGATCTGTCCACATTTACGTCCAGGTTGCTTGCGCTTGCCAGCGATAACCCGTAGGCGCTTGTGTCACTCTGGGAGGAAAAAACGTAATGAAATTACCCTATTTTCAAAAATATACCGTTATATTTTAAACTGTCAAACCAAGTTTTTTATGTAAACTTTCGAAACATTACTTAAGCACGACTTGGATACAAATAAATTCAAGAAAACTAAGCAGTAATAATTTCAAGAAAACCGAGGTGTCTATAAAAAGGCACAATATTTCGTTTTAAATGTTAGGAATATATGTGAAAACAGTAGTAAAAGTAGCTATTATATTTCAGTCTATTAGTCATGCTCATGAGTAATCATGACTACTAAATAAAGGACATTGAATCCCAGCCGCGCTGTAAAAAATCGGCGGTAAATTATTGATCGTGCATTGCTTCGATATTACGCCCGGTACTTTCTAGGCTCATTCGAATTACGTAAGAGAAAATACCAAAACAACGTACTTTACTGTCGTCAGTTTTACTGACATTCGCTGACTGGCCTTTCAGCTGCTCGTCAGCCCAACGGTCGAAGTTTTTCAGTTCGCTCATGACCTCCCAGAGTTTGTCCTCGCTTCCTTCCTTACTTGTTTCAGAACTATGACTAGAAATAGCTACGTCACCAGCTGCCTTCAACCCATCCACCTCCTCAATACCCCTTCTAGAATCAAGAAAGGCCTTTTCGTCATATGGCAGCGAATTATCCTTGTAAAAGAAAGGCGGTGAATTCATTTGCAGCTCATCCTCTCTAAAATCAATATGCCTTTGAGTGAAATCCTCAGTTCTGAGTTCGGGAGACCTGTAGACAGTTTTCCTACTGTAACGCTTGGGCGGATCAGTGAAAGCTGTCGGAAGGTTACCGGGCATGAATACTTGGTTCTGGAAAAGGAACTGTATGTTTGGTACGGGTTTGTCCTCGGGGTTGTTACTTTTGGCGCGTTTGTGGGTTTTCTTTTTGTATTTGACGGCTGATTTCTTTTCATAGTTGAAGGTTCTGTCTGGATCGGTGGCGCAGTCGGTGCAGGAGATTGGTAGGGAGTGTCGTCCGCATTTCTTCTTGATCGGAGTGTCGGGTAGTTCCTTTAGTCCCGAGGAGCGCCGCGCTTGGAACTCTGCGAGGTCGCGCTTGTATTCCTCTGTGCGGATGGTTCCGATCTCTGTGGCGCTCTGGGAGCGATCTTCAGCGGGCCCGGGGCTCGTGTGATGTGCCGTCACAGTCACGCGCTCCCTGGAAAGAAATATCGCTCAGACTGGAAAGTAATGTTTGTCATTAAGTTAATAGCGGACGTAAGCCATTTCTAGTGTTTAGGGGCCGTTCAAGTATTACGTAAGCAGATTTCTTACCATTTTTTACCCCCCCGCCCCCCTTGTCATCAAAAGTAAGCAAAGCTCTTACCCCCTCCCCCTATGCTTACGTAAACATTTTTAATCCATGGAAAGATTAGGTTTAACTGATACACATAGAGTAAGGGACAAAAATATTATAATCAGAAATAATATAATATAATAGATGCATTAATTAGACAAATGAATAGCGCGCGGTAATTCCCCTAATCGGTTCTCAAAGCGAGTGCCTAAACATGCATTATTTGCGGGAATCCCCGAAAATGCGTTTCGTTTTCACGCATAGACAATGTGAGGGTTGCCATTCGTGTAAAAAAGTAAATAACTAACGATGACGTAATCATCATCTAGACCCCCCTACCCCCCATGTCATCCAAAATAAGCAAAACAGAGACCCCCCCACCCCCCCTTGGTGCTTACGTAATACTTGAACGGCCCCTTAACGCAGAGTAACAACAAAACGGAAAGTAGCCATGGTACTGAGTACCGTCCCTGTAAAGAATTTATGGAATGTAGAAGTTCAAGGTATTAATAATCAACTTTTCACGTTAGCTACAAATACATATTACGAGTATATAAGTATATCAATCGATTGATGGTTGAAATTATTCTAGCGAGGCTGTCTTAAGTTAGTTTACAGGTTTTTCCTAAAGACAATTAATCCGCTTCTATCAATGTTTCCGTTCGTTAAGGGCATTAGTGAATCCGAGAAGTTTTCGAATGATTGGTTGCTCGCTTCGCTCCTCGGCAAAAAGATCTGGCAATTGGAACGGCGACAGTGCGGTAAAACCGTGGGACTCGTCACGGGTCAACGGAGACATTGGCTGCATTTAGAAATTACCGACAGCCATTCGGAACGTTCGGAATTGATCTCATATTGATTGCGTTAATCGACATAGGGAAAAAGGTTGACAAAGGAAAGATAGTGTACCTACTTAGTGCGACAGTTGTGATTCGTGATGGAACTTTAATTAAAGGATAGGGAAAGAACATGTTAACAAGGTTATGGCCTCAAAATAAAGCGTATAATCTCTAAATTTCGAGTTACAAATCTCATTTTCAAACTGAGTAAATATAGGTATCCATCCATCCATAGGTATATATTTATTTCTATTCTAAGGCCAAGAAAGAAAGAAGGAATATATATACGCCCGAAAAGTATTCAAGAAAACTGAACAACCTGAACTTATATTGATTAGATCATCACGTAAATACTGAACGGCTAAATATAAAGCTCGACGTTACTTTGAACTTGAAATCGCCGAGGGCAGTAATTAAATATTGAAAAAAAAACATTATTTGGAACGAACAACGCGACCGTCACGAAACCATTAACCACAAAAACTACGAAAGCACTAATGTTCGAAAATAAGTAAAAGAGGCGGGTAAGAGGTGGTTATATTAAAGAACGACGGGGTCAGTCGATACACTTTTACCGATTAGTCGGACGGATCGTGCTTTGAAAAGTGTCAGGGGTCTGAAGATTGCTTGCTCACGATTGGTTGGTATTGAGTAATAAGTAAGTACGAGATATTAGTCATTTACGGATCCGGGATTTCATAGACTCGGGGATCTATGACTATCAAATGCCGGTAGTAAGAATACATAGAAAACTGATTAATCATCATTACAATACCATAGTCTGAAAGGGATTGATGTATTAAAACCGAACGGGTAGTGGAATGCGGACAGCGATAAGTATAGTTTTAATGGCTTAATGGGATAGAGATTTGGATATAATTGGCCTAGGTATTGCGATTTCAGCGCAGGAAAGGTAACCTGGAGTACCACGGGCTTCTGTGGAACAAAATAAAAGCTTGAACATCGACATGATGGAGTTTAAAAAAAGAGATTCTATGCTATGATTTTCAACTTGCATTTACATATTAATTTCATTAATTAACTGCAACTGAATACCATACTATTTTAATGCCAATGTCGTTATTAGCTTTAACTATCTGCAACTGCTCTAGACAAACAACTGGTGCGATGGATTCCGATACTTTTTGAGAGGTGTGTCACAAAAATTATACTCGGACACGACCATCACAATCCCTGCGATGCCGCAGTGTAAGGATTTAAGGAAGAAGGAACTTTCTTTGGGTTTGTAATACCACGTATACAGACGGTTACTCACTGTAATAATATCAGCCGAGCGTGCGTAAATGCATTTTCCCAAAGAAAGGTCAATACCGTGGGAAGCTGTACTCATTCGTGAAGCGCCAATCTCAATCAAAATTGATATTTTGCTTCGATATAATTTATTGTGCAACAAAGGCATTACGTAAACTTTAGCGAAGAGCGTAGAAATATGCGAATCAGATAAAGCTTGTTCAGATTTGAGCTACCGGCATGCCAAATGCTCGAAAGCATGTCAATTCTAGAGTGATAAACGATCCAACTATTTGTGATTGATATTCACACTACGCATAACAGTACGGTGAATTTGATTTGATCTGATTGTTATGAGATTTGCAACTATATCGTTGCGAAATTTCGAAGTTAGCGACGATGTGATGTTTTACTAACAATGAAATGAGAAAAACATTTACTTGTTTTATTGAGTATAGATGACTTTGCGATGCGAACGATATGCCGCACTATGGGATACGCAAGAAAAAAAAGTACATCCCCACTTTACGAGTAGGGGAGGTACCCTATAAAAAAATATATTTCAAAATTTGATTGTACCACTTTGTCAGCGTAACTAATATGCATATTCATGCCAAATTACAGCTTTCTAGAACTAAGCATCTCCGGGCAATAGTGCGGACAGACGGACGGACGGACGGACGGACATGGCGAAACTATAAGGGTTCCTTGTGGACTTCGGAACCTTAAAAATATTGTGGGTTTGTTAAAACCATTTTTTGATCACGTGTCCCCCCACCAGCTAAATGGTGGTATTTGGACATATATAACGTAGTTGAAAGGAAAACTATCACAGCTAAGTAGGCTGCACAAACTTACGAGTCATAGTCGACCAACTTATGAAATTATTAAAAAACCAATGATTTTTCTCGAGCGGCAGGGGCGTCGGGCGGGCACGTCATACCATAGGCTAGCTAGATGCTAATAAGTCTTAGAAAGGTACTGTGGGCATCATCCTCAATTTCGGAACCCTATACTTTGCGCGTGGCCCGACACGCACTTGGCGGTTTTTTTATTGTTAGAACCGATGTTTATTGGTCTCATAATTATGTGATCTGTGATCGTGTTACCTAGGCTAGAACAAAGTCATCGCGGATCACTGAAAACTTCACCAAGTTTTCGCTCCATCTCATTGGAAGCCTATCTACAGTGCGTAGGTATTCCACCACGAAATTCGAGAACTTTCTGGGCCCATCAGCGTCAGCTCTGCGTGCAATGTTTATTGGCTTTACTTGAAAAATAATTAATAGTTGCGCGATTAGGTACGCACAATAATGTATCAATAATGATCGGGTTGCGCAACTTTAATTAAAATAGAAAGCATTCCGGATCAGGAGCCATTGTTTGTGAGACACGATAATGCTTACATAAATAAGCTATCTGCCCATCAATTTCGGTTGTACCGCGCAATAAAAACAACAATTTGGGTAGGTACCTACGCCGAAACAAATAGTCCGGTGAAAGTGAGATCCAATACAATTTTACCGAGAACGGCTCTGCTTGAATGGAGTAATTAATGCAAGTATCAATCATTAGGA
Source organism: Aethes cnicana (assembly GCA_963971205.1). NCBI lineage: Eukaryota > Metazoa > Arthropoda > Insecta > Lepidoptera > Tortricidae > Aethes > Aethes cnicana. The sequence continues at coordinate 3,960,581 of OZ020286.1, forward strand.
TGATTTCTTCAAAAATGTCTTACGAATTACTGACTTTTGTTTTTAGCGCCTTTGTTAGTGTGAAGTTCGTACTTCAAATAAAGTGTTAATGAATTTCATCAAGTATATCTTTAGGACTGCTCCTAGTCGTCAGGAATGCAATGGGACAAATCAGGCCCGAAATAACTCTTCAGGACTTTAATTTAGTATGGATTTCCAGTAAGTTTCCAGCCGGTTTTCGGATGTTCTCCTCTACAGGTAGCGCATTTCTAAACCGATTCTCGTGAAATTTTGTGACCAGGTTCCAAAATTAATATATATATATATATTTTAATTTTTGGAAAATTTTAGAAATGCCGTAGCTATGGTGTTCAGAATGTTAAAAAAATTGATTCAGTCTATTTTATTATTTATGCAAAAATAGACTTGCGAGAATATATACAGCTTTCAAAGCCACTAGGTACTTAACATCATCATCATTTCAGCCGAAAGATGTCAACCGCTGGATATAGGCAAGGGGGGGGGTCATCGAGGTCGTGACCCCCCCCCCCCCGCCAGTCGGCAGGACTAGGTCTACTGCTATTATGTATTTTTAACCCCTGACGCGAAAAGGGGGGGGGTGTATGACGTGACCTGAGTCGAAAGCTCGATCCGCCCTTGGACATAGGCCCTTGTTTATATAAATGATAGTTGATTAAATTTTGGACTTCAAAATGTCGGCCAATTCGGCGACTGCCGAAACCTCCCTTAAGGTTTGGTACATAGACCGGTTCTGCGCCGTCCGCACGTATAATATACCCGCGGCCCTCACCAGGTCGTCGCTCTACTTTAAAAGGAGACATTTTTTAAATAAATTGATTACTATCAGACATCAGTCCAGTAGAAGCCTAGTGGTTCGACCTACCGCCTCTCAATACAGAGGGTCGGGGGTTCGATTCCGGCTCACCTTGAAATTATTGATGTGCTAATTCAATTTGAATTTACCACTGAGTTTTTAGTTGAAGAAAAACATCGTGAGGAAACCTGCACGCATCTGCGAAGTAATTCAAAGATGTGTGTGAAGTCCCCAATCCGCACTGGTCCCGCGTGGGGACTTTAGCCCAAACCCTGTCGCGATGAGAAGAGGCCTGTCTGTGCCCAGCAGTAAGACGCAAATAGGCTGTAGTAGTAGTAGTCATCAGTCCATCATTCAGTTCAGTAGCATGACTTGGTGTGATGATTTCATTGAGACCTTGTTTACCTATCTAGACTATTCATATGTACAGAAAACACGCAGAAACTGTAATGCATGAGAAGACATTTGCCAATTCCTTTGTTCAGTGACTGAGACCATTGCAATTGATGAAGGACTTGAGAATGCTTCTACAGTAAATGCATTCACAACTTAATTTCTGACATTGACTTTACTTGAGAAAAAAAACTGCTACTTATTGTTTTATCTAAACATTTATAATAACTATAAGTGGATGGCATTATGCCTCAGGCTGAAATAGGACTTATAGTGAAATCTGTGTGTGATACATATTACCCATCTAGTTCACTGAATTGTAATTTTACTAGTAAAATTCAATAACCAGTCAAAGAAGAAATTAATGAAAGATACGGGACATAAGAACATGTCTATTCCATTTTTCTAAGGGGGTTTTTAGTCCTATAATATAGCACTCAATCAGCTCCACATTTCGAGATTGAAATTAACGTCAATAATGTGAGTTATCCATGGGATTTCCCTGTACTACTACTACCAAGGGCGGATCCAGCTTTAGACTCAGGGGGGGGCGGGGGTCACGTCATACAACCCCCCCCCCCCTCCTTTCGCGTCAGGCGTTAAAAATACATAATAGTAGTAGACCTAGTCCTGCCGAGGGGGGGTCATGACCCCCATGACCCCCCCCCCTGGATTCACCCTTGACTACTACAGCCTATTTGCATCCCACTGCTGGGCACAGGCCTCCCCTCATCATGAGAGGGTTTGGGCTATAGTCCCCACGCGGGCGGGGTGCGGTTTCCCTGTACACTTAAATATAAAAAAGCAGTTCATCAATTTAATTAAAAGACCGCTTAAGTATTTGTATAAATAGGACCAGATTATATTAAGGTCCTAAGCTTGGCTTACTATTTTCTGAAACTTATCATCCCCTCCTTATTTACCTGTAGGTACACTTAAAATATGAAAATTCAGCTGTGACTGTGAGGCTATCAAATCAAAGACAGCTAAATTATTTATAATGAAGAGGTGAAAGCAGATTCTAATAAGATCCCAGCTTAGTTTCATATTTTCAGAAAATTATGTAGGCACATAAATTAATTAATAAGTAAAATACTTACAAAATACTTTAAAATATGAAGTGTACTGCATGAGTTCATGCACTTAAATAAATCCATTGCAATTAAAGTGCACAAAATTCTACAATGCCTGTCCATTCATATACAATGTATGGCCTCTAGGCATTGTACAGTATTGTGAATTGTGAAGTTGCACAATTAAATGAATCAACATTTCTGGAGGCTTGGTGATTTGGGCAGGCCTCATGATTTACTATGAATAATTACAAGCTTTGTGTAGGGTACTCGAGTAGGTATATGCTGCTGGAATGAATATACAATACTGGTTGTATGTTTAAATGGTACTAGCAGAACTTTTTTTAAATTTCAATGGTGCTTTGAAAGTTCCATTCAATGTAGGTACTTAATTTACAAGACAAGATATGATGTGATATGGATGTGATTTTACAATGAGTTGTGGGCTAATTACTATTAGGCAATAATTAAGTCATTTAGAAGGTAAAGTATACTACAAATGATATCCATCTACAGTGAATTCTACATGCAAATATGCAAAACTCATGGTAAAAACATGCAGGTCATTGCATATTAGTACTCAAATTGAAATTAAGCTCACAAGACTCACAAATACTGTATTAATGCAAAAAATCGAACACAAACGGAAGGTGATAAAAAAGGTTAATAAAAAGTACCTACTTACCGGCGCAACCACTTGAAAACTCCCATGTCGTGCAACGAAGCCACTTTTTGTAGAAAAGTAAACCATAGAGCAATTAAACAACACTACATGCGCACCGAGCGCAATTAGCAACTAATAAACTAACTTTTCAACAAAAACGGAAAGTCTTCGTAGAAGCACGCGGAACATTACCGGCGCATTAGAGTTCCGATGGCTATAAAAAACGTCTAGCAACAATGACCACCGATATATTGTGCGGTCAGACAAAACATCACGAACAGCACAGCATTCGCAATGAACGAACTGAATTTAGTTTTTTGTACAAATTACTTTTCGTCGCGCTCCGGTGATCCACTTCATCCGCCGGTCGGGCCTCGCTCGCTTGTCGTTCTAGTCTACCGCGGTCACAGGCGGCTCGGTAATTGTGTGAATCGCACCGCACAGGAGATGTCAAAAATAAAACAGTAATTTCTAACGAAATTAGACGGTACTTTATGAAAGATCGTAATCCATGCAAGGAACCAGAGATTGTTTACCTTTCTTGTGATGCTTCCGTTTCTGATCGGCTTTTGAGAATTTTCACTGCTTTGTACTCGAACAAAAACTTCTTCATTATGGAATATTTTAAGTTATTCTATTAAGAATTAAATTAAATCACATAAGCATTATTTATATAAATAGTAATAAAAAGGACGCATGCATCCATTCGCAATCGAACTGACATTATAAATAAATAAATGGACGTCGGAAGAACGTGCAACAACAACATAACTTTTTAATTCCATTTTTGGTATTGAAGATATTTATGAAATAAAAACTACACAAATATTTCAATACTTTTTTCCAAGTGATCAATGAAACTTATTAAATATATATATAGGTATATAAAGTTTATATAAATATACTACACATTTTAACCCTTTTGATTTGATATTTCCCGCTACTGCATCATTGCCATGTCACTTCCACAAAAACCCCAAAATAATAAATGTTGCCCTTGGCAAAATTGTCTAAAAAAACATCGTTTCTCCCTGCCGCGCCCCTAGCATGCTCAGAATCTCAAAAATAAAGAAAAGATCGAGAAAAACCTTATTTTGTGGCACATCACTCAGCTATTAACATTGTTATGATAGCACAGAATGGCTTCAATAAGTGAAAAAAGTAGAGTTCTTTGTTAGGGTTCCGAAGTCCACTAGGAACCCTTATAGTTTCGCCATGTCCGTCCGTCCGTCCGTCCGTCCGTCCGTCCGTCTGTCCGCACTATTGCTCGGAGATGCTTAGTTCTAGAAAGCTGTAATTTGGCATGAATATACATATTAGTTACGCTGACAAAGTGGTACAATAAAATGTTGAAATATATTTTTTTATAGGGTACCTCCCCTACTCGTAAAGTGGGGATGTAATTTTTTTTTCTTGCGTACCCCATGGTGCGGCATATCGTTGAATAGGTCTTGAAAAATATTGTGGGTTTGTTAAAACCATTTTTTGATTAAGTGATGCGTTTGTGAAATATTAAGCTTTAAAGTGCTATTTTTTGTTAGAGTCACGTGTCCCCCCCCCCCCCTGCCAGCTAAATGGTGGTATTTGGATGGCTGAAAAAAATCACGGTTATGGCATATATAACGTAGTTGAAAGGAAAACTATCACAGCTAAGTAGGCTGTACAAACTTACGAGTCATAGTCGATCAGTTGATCGACTATGACTCGTAAGTTTGTATGAAATGATTAAAAAACCAATGATTTTTCTCGAGCGGCAGGCGCGTCGGGCGGGCACGTCATACCACAGGCTAGCTAGATGCTAGTAAGTCTTAGAAAGGTACTGTGGGCATCGTCAACTTCGGAACCCTATAATTTGCGCGTGGCCCGACACGCACTTGGCCGGTTTTTTTTTTTTAAGCATTTTAATCGATACATGCAGATCAACACTACTATTTTGTATTATAGCAACATCACTTTCAAATGTCAAAGTCACTGTCAAAACTATTTTTAATTTTGGAAGAGTTTGTTTACGTTAACGTTAGCTTTGATTTGAATTTTATTTTATTCTTATTTAGCAAAGAATATACTCATGGACGAATTGAAAGGGCCGACAATTCAAATAGTTCTTCACGTTAAAGAAGGTGCATTATACTTTATTAACAATCACGCTACCTCTAATGTTTCTAGGAAGCTCTAATTCATCAGTTCGTATTTTTTACTTTCCAGGACTGGGTTTTGGCTTTTTACGTACTCCATTCATTGTAAGCGGGTCTCTAAATGGCTATATGCTGGAGACTGATCCAGTGGTACCGGCCCATGCTCCTAGTTTTGACTCTGAACTCGTTTGGGAAGCTGATAAACGGAGGTTTCGGAGGTGAGCCTAAATTATGATTATTATGAAATTATCAGCTAAAGAAATCGTTATGGCGGTCATACATTGTCTAATTGACTGATAGTTCTGGAACTTGTGCTACTTTAAGGGAGCCGTTGAAATTACAAGTAAAGAGGGAGTCACATGTGCAATCTTATGATTCTTTATATCCATGGGCCAATTTATTTATTTATTATTATTTATTTATTTATCATCTACAATGACAAAATATGCTTCGGAGACAACTCCAAATGCATATTTTCCGCAAGGTTTTGCACAATCAGGGATTTTTTTGTATCTCCCTTTTATTCCTGCGATCTGTCTTGGTGACCTGCAGTATTTTAAGTGTGTGGTGAAGTTGTGTATGGAAGTGTGTGCCCACATGTTCGTACAGTCTCATGTTTACTGCATAAGATCCTGTGGTGCATGTCTCTACAATCTTTTAAATGTTTTCTTTGGTGGTTCATTCATTAATTAGAGTTAGTGATAATTTTGTCATATTTCCAGCTTACGAGTACAAAATGTGCCGATCAAAGTGGAGGTATACACAGTGGCAACACAGGGCCGGAAGGACAAAGTTGGCTACCTGCTGCTGAGCCTTCTGGGGGCACAGCCTTGCCCTGCTTCCAAAATTGTTGATGTAAGAACATATACTAATGTATAATGATATAATAACTTCCATTTGGATAGGCTACAAGGAACAAAACTATGTAGTAGAAATCGTTATCCTTGGACAGTCACCATCAGACGCAAGCAACAAGGTGATCAAAAATATCTCGTCATTGTCAAGACATTACAGTGCATGTTCACATTTTTATGATTACATTGTCCTTTCCTCTATCATATTGATGGATGGAGATTGGTCCTTAGGGCAATAAGCACTTTGTCCTGCATAGACTTTGAATTTGTAGATACTGATTATAAATTATAAATATGATGAACATTAACTAGGTATAGCTGGGATTTTTGTATTCATTAATAAATAAATAATAAATAGATGGCTATAGTTATAGAATTATTGAGAAACCTTGAGCCTTGGAAAAACCCCTTCCTATGGAAATATTGGGAGAATTAAAGTGTCCTATTTTATTTTCAGCCTATTTCAAATTTCATCAAAATCGGTCCATCCCTTTTGACGTGATGGAAGGACAAACAAACACACTTTCAAATTTATAATATTAGTATGGAAGTATGGATTTGACTATGTTAACACTTGATATTATTTTACAGATACGCCACTCATGGCACCGTCTTCTCGGCGTGAAGTCCGAGGGCAAGTGTTGCCATCCGCAGCTGATGCTGAGCCTTTCCATCGAAGACAGAGCCAACACACCCACTCCTGTAAGTATTTTGTCTATAACTCCAACTCATAGTTCATCCCGTATTAAAAATTTGAATTTGAGTTTGTTTTCAATGTTTGTTATTTCATATTTGATGCGTCATATCATAGAAGAAGTAAAGTAAACTTAGACTGACAACCTTCAAACAAATCAGCGTACGCCCGAAATAAGTGTGAAATGCGATAATAGATGTCGCTGCCCAGGTAGCCTGGATATAAATTTGAACTTTATGAGCTACATCTAGATGGCGCTGTACAGGCGCAGAACGAAAATTTGATGCGCCCTGGCTATTTCCGATGTACGCAGTAATGTAGGGAGATCAGTCTAATATAATTGCTATGGAGGGTTGAAGTAAAGGAGCGCAATCTTTATATTTCCAAAAGTGGACACCAAATCGGGTAGACTGGGGGCGCTGCGGTCGCCACTCCAGTCAAGCCACCTAGGCGGATAGTCTGCAGTAGCGCCTTCAGATGGCGCTGCTGAAGCGAAAACGGTGGTGATTAGAGTGTGTTTTGTTTTGTTGCTTATCAAATCCGCTGGACGCGTTTTCAACTGTTTCGCCATATAAGATTGCGCTCCTTACACATTCCACACTCCATAATAATTGCCTTGTCTCTGTCTATACTGAGTCCATTGCCGCGTCGATTCGCAGAGGAACGAGCTCCGAATGTTCCATACCAACGATGTGGTCTACCCGCCGCCCGACGCCACGCCCGCCGTCGCCAAATCTATGCTGCTTACTCTGAGTACGTATTTACAACCAGGGCCTATATTCGAAGTCTTAAATATGGATCTCGCTGGTCCCTCTATAGGATCGCTCACGCGTCGCGTGAACTTTAAGCAGCTAGATTTAAAGTTCAATTTGACGCGTGAGCGATCCTATATGAAACAGCGACATCCCTATTTAAGACTTCGAATATAGGCCCTATAGCTATCAAATGGCATTTATTAATTTATTTAATTTTAGGCAGGCAGCAATTCGCTGACCAACAAGATGGAGCGACGACCTCGTGAAGTTCGCGGGAAACCGGTGGAAGCAAGTAGCTCATGACCGGTCTGAGTGGCGAGCCTTGGAGGAGGCCTATGTCCAGCAGTGGACGTCTTTCAGCTGAAATGATGATGATTATGAGCAATTCGCTGATAGGTCTATATCATATTTTCACTGTTAGGGTTCATGTTAGTAAGAGAGTTTATATGGTATGTTTTTGAACTGGTTAACAATTGTAAAGTTCACCGTGTCGGCGGAAATACATGTACTTTCTTTTTACCTTACTTCATACCTTAAATCACCTTAAAGGCAGTTTTCCATTAGACATTATAATGGTTTCCCGCTTTTGCCCTAGGCTGCTTCTTTCAAGGTCTCAAACTATACACATAATTTTATCAAAATCGATGCAGCACTTTTGACGTGAAAAATGAACAAACAAAAACAGTTTTACTTTTATAATATTAATAGTTTAAATTAAAAACGACATTTGCTTGCCTAGCCATACATTTTTCTGAAATGCCTATTGAACTTGGAACTTGTCATTTGATTTTTAATTATATTAGTACTTAGAAGAAGTAATATAAACTTAGAATTACAACCTTCAAAAAATCAGCGTACCCCCGAAATAAGTGTTAAATGCGACAATAGATGTCGCTGCCTAGGTAGCCTGCATACAAATTTGAACTCCATGAGCAACAACTAGATGGCGCTGTACAGGCGAAGTATGAAAATTTGAAGCTCCCTGGCTATTTCCGGTGTACGCCGTAGTGTGAGGAGTTTGACATTGTCTCTGGTACTTATTTCCAGACGAGTATATAGCGGAAAGCAAGAAAACCGCTTCGACGCCGGAATTACAACCGAAATTGCTGTGCGACGAGGGCCTCATACAAATCGGGAGCGGGAAACAACTGTTCCTGCTCAGCTTCGTTATTGGTTCAGTGGAGAATTTAGACCTGGTAAGAACATGCTATACCAGATACAAGGTAATGGGGGCTATCGCGTGTGAATTTGCCACTAGAGGCGCTAGTGTCGCGTGAGGTCCAATAACATTCACTTTTCACTGGTTTTGCTTCGTGACGTAAATGATAATTTCTTTAATTTACCTGTTGAAAAGTGATCTCCTTCGTGAAATTATCGCAAATATGGATTATTTGGCGATCAATGTGAAAGCCTTGAAAAAAAAAAAACTGAACAAAACGGAACTGCAGAACATTACGGCACAGCTACTCGATATGATGATAGTTATTTATAATTAATAAACTTAATGAGATTAAATATTTGAAACTTTGTTTCGGTGCCGATCTTATAAAGTCGCCTTTGACAGCTATACCTCTGGACCTTAGTCAACAGTGGCGCCAACTGGTGAGCAAAGAAACGATAGTCCCGATTATACCGGGTCAAGCAAAACGTTTTGATGATATTTTACGGTAAACTAAAAAACGGTAAAATAGTATACTAGCGCCATCTATGTTTCACTTTCAAAACTTATCTCGTAAACTAGTAAGTTTTGTGTTGTATTGTTTGTTATATTTGTTTGTTACGTTTCAGTTAATGCCTGACTACAGCTCCCAGCAAGAGGCTGTTGACTGCTATATCTCTTATTCAGTTTTTACACACAACATTACTACTGATAGGTAAGATTTCATTTGTGACTCGATAATATAATTGAATTTTCTTATAAATATATTTTAAAAAGATATTATGAAAGTCATGAGGTGGAAGATATGTTACTGTTATAACTTATATGAGATGATAAAATTCGTCAGTGCTATCGCCAACGTCCATACCACGTTGAAAACACCGGTTCTCGTCCGATCACCGAAGTTAAGCAACGTCGGGCGCGGTCAGTACTTGGATGGGTGACCGCCTGGGAACACCGCGTGACGTTGGCTTTTTGCTGATTTTCTTATTTTTTTTCTGACACAGACTTATAATATAAATTTCAAATGTCAATAAGTCACATTTTTGTTATATCTCATGTACTCCTTAAGATGTGGGTATGTGATGATTATTTTTTATCACGACTGTTTTACGTAGCATGACGTCATTATATTACTAATTGATATCATGATAAAATTCGTTGGTGCTGTCGCCAACGTCCATACCACGTTGAAAACACCGGTTCTCGTCCGATCACCGAAGTTAAGCAACGTCGGGCGCGGTCAGTACTTGGATGGGTGACCGCCTAGGAACACCGCGTGACGTTGGCTTTTTGCTTTTATTTTTTACCTTTATAGTCATTGTTTTTCCTTTTGTTTCACTTCAAGGGTTGGCGTGACTATAACGGGTAGTGGAGTGAGCGCGTTGTTTAACCAGCGGACGTCTTTGCGCTTGCGCGGGGAACTTTCAGCCCTTGGTCGGTATTTGGCCGAGTGCCCACACCTGGTTACTACAGTTCGCGCTGCGGATAAAGATGTCGGTATGTTATATTTAAGAATATCATGACATTGACACTATTGTATGAATTGACAAAAAGTTGACATTGACAGCCACCACCTTACAGATAGTGGCGCCAACTAGTGAGCAGGAATACGGTGGCCATCATTAGCATATCAGCAGAAAAATAAATAAAAAAGGGCCACATTCTGTGGCACTGCTTAACACAGATACTACCGTATCTGTATCTGAAGCTGCGATATCTACTGAATCGTCGTTTCATCTCAGTGCAGGCCCACCGAAACACTGAAAGACTGTTGATGAATAACAAAAACGCTAGCGAACGGCTTTGGCCAATTAAAAATTAAACGCATAAAAGTTCATCAGTTGTAATTTTTTTTTCAGGCATTTGCAGCATGGACCTCCGAAAGCTAATCCCGACGGACGACATCAACCAATTCCTAAATAACTTCTGCAACGAGTATAACTCGTTGGGTATACATGAGAGATGTTTCATATTACGATGTGATGAGCAGACGAAACAAGACAACCGACGACCGTATGTAGATATTGACATGAGCCTGAAATACATTGGAATAAAAGCCGAAACGGTAAGTACTGCCATCTATTTTTGCGTAGGGAAACTACTTGTACAACGCCATCTAGTGGGGAAGTTGTTAAGCGGAAAGCAAGCGAACATGCGTTTACATTATCGTAATAATGATGCATAGAAGTATGGAGCCAATATTGAGCTTTCAATTCATTGGTGCTGTCGCCAACGTCCATACCACGTTGAAAACACCGGTTCTCGTCCGATCACCGAAGTTAAGCAACGTCGGGCGCGGTCAGTACTTGGATGGGTGACCGCCTGGGAACACCGCGTGACGTTGGCCTTTTGCTATTTTTTCCCATTCTTCAGAACTTTACTTTGTATCGTTACATTTATTTGGCTATAATCATTGATACTTTTACATTTCAGAAACCTACTATTCTGACAGCTCGTAGCGCAACTCAGCTGGACAGTGGGAAGAAAACTGAAGTTTTAGAAAAAGAGGAGGTGTTGGATTTCAAAAGCAGCGGCAGCTGTATGAATCTGGACCAAGATGTGGGAGGGGTTGCGTATACAAATAACACGGCTAGAAATACGTCCAGGTTTGTATGTGAACAGTTAAAGATTCAACGTCTATGTAAGTTTGTGACCCAAAGACGGACGTGTAACGAAAATAAATGAATTTTAAACATATACCCTATTTTTGGGGGCTAAATTTGAAAAAATATTAATGAAATTTTTCAAACTATATCGTGTGACATATCAAATAGATCTCATGAGGATCTCAAATATATTTTTTTATTTCTTTTTTGGTCAATACTTTTCGAGTTATTTAGGATAATAGGCGAAAAATTACTGTGACATGTGACAAAAGGGCCAAGGTCCTGTCCAAAAATATTGGGCACTTAAATGCCTACTGAGATAAGGAATTAGACCACAATTTGACGCACTCTTCTTTTACTTGCAAGTTTTGACTGATTTATTTCATACATTTTCTTTTACTATTGGCTAACGAAGTTACGATAGGAGAAAACACGCTAAAACGTTTAGTATAATGTGCACAATGTGTGTGCGCTTACGGCACTTTTATTTGGCATGGTAATGAAATATTCAAGCACCATAACGCTAAATCCAGTTGAAATGAACCAATTGCAACCATTTTTAGAGGGTTCCTTACCCAAAGGGTAAAACGGGACCCTGTTACTAAGACTCCGCTGGCCGTCCGTCTGTCTTTCTGTCCGTCTGTCACCAGGCTGTATCTCATGAACCGTGATAGTTAGACAGTTGAAATTTTCACAGATGATGTATTTCTGTTGCCGCTATAACGACAAATACAAAACAACAGTATAAAATAAATATTGAAGAGGGCTCCCATACAACGCGATGTTTTTGCTCGTTTTTATAGATAATGGTACGGAACCCTTCGAGCGCGAGTCCGACTCGCACTTGGCCGGTTTTTTTAAACTTCCCATTCTCACTTCCAGGTTCAAAGACGCTTCAGGCGAAGCTATACTCCAGACGAACGAGATCACCGAGCTGATACGGAAGATGTGCGACAGTTTCGCTCTCAGCCAGGAGAGGCTGGTCGCGGCGCGGCCGCGCACCTGTGACATGCAGGTGCAGTGCGAGCGGGAGGGAGGCGCGAGCGAGCGGGACGGCGAGCGGTACGGTCCGATAACACAAGAGACAATTTACCTGTAGGTTCCACCGCGAGGCACCCCTCGTCACGAGAGGGTTTGGGCCAGTGCCAGATTAGCCCATATGCAAATAAAGAGATAATAGTACTACTACTACTACAGCCTATTTGCGTCCCACTGCTGGACACAGGCCTCCTATCATCACGAGAGGGTTTGCGGGCTATAGTCCCCACGCGGGCCCAGTGCGGATTGGGGACTTCACACACATCTTTGAATTACTTCGCAAATGCGTGCAGGTTTCCTCACGATGTTTTCCTTCACCGAAAAGCTCAGTGGTAAATTCAAAGCGATAATAAGTCTGTATAATTAGTCGCGTCTGTAACTTGAAACTAAAAAACAAACTATCAAGTCGAGGGGACTATATAAACGATACTGAACACAAAAAAAAAAGATACTGAATACAGCTCTAGTGGCAAATTCACACGCGATAGCCCATTGACTTTCATGTATTATTTTCAGACCACAATCACCGATCAAACGGGAGACGAGTAAAAGCGATACTTGCATCCAAAATAATACAGGTATATCGTGAGCAATAATTATTCTGTTTTTTTTTCGGTCGTACGTCATTTTATCTCATAATCCGTCGGCATACTCAGAAACCATGATCCTAAAGGTGGGTTGTCAATGTCTCCGATCGGACGTTGCGGCTTGCGGCCGAAATGAGTTATCGATATTTTTTACCTTTACTTGCTATTTATATTTAGCAAAATGACAATTTGAGCCCACGTAAGGGTTTTTTTAAGTATAAACAGCAAGTAAACCCAAAAAATATTGATAAAAACTCATGTCGGCTGCAAGCCGCAGCGATCGATCAGAGACATTGACAACCGACCTTTAAACCTACGACCTTTGACGGCCGGATTGGTCCAGTTGGTAGTGACCCTGCCTTCTGTTCCGACGGTCGCGGGTTCGAGTCCCGCTCAGGGCAAACTTTGTGTTATGAACACGAATGTTTGTACTCGAGTCATGGATGTTTAGTATTTATATATGTATGTATTTCTCTATATAAGTATTTATATAGTTATCTAGCACCCATAGTACAAGCTTTGCTTAGTTTGGGGCCAGGTCAATATGTGTGAAATGTCCCAAGATATTTATTTTATTTATTTAAATCAATATTTACGACATAAATTAATAGACAAGAAATCTGCATAATTTGGCCACTAGGAGCGCTACAATCGCTTGACCCAAACCATCTGTCAATTACAGAGAGAAATATTTGTTGTTATTGGTTTTGCTGCAATCGCTTGACCCAAACCATCTGTCAATTACAGAGAGAAATATTTGTTGTTATTGGTTTTACTTAAATCATTAAAAATGCCGCGCTGTGCAGTTCCAGGATGCAATGAGAACGAACGACACGTATTTCCCAAAGACTTGGTATGTATCTGGGGCAGGTATAATTGCATTGGGATGTCTTCATTTTCATCAGAAATAACTGAACCAAAATTAAAATTGCGGTCAATATTTAACAATTTTAAACAAATCTACTTAAAATGTTCAACAAAAAAGCCCGTAAAAATTTGACAGCTGCTGTGTTTGGGTTTTGGTTTAGGTCAAGCGTTTGCAGCGCCATCTAGGTCGAGCTTTGCGTATTCTTGTCCATTGCCCTATGATAACATCGTCAAGACCGCCTGCTGTATGCCATACCTTTTTGTGTAATTTAATCAAATTATGTCTGTACTGGTCCTTGATTGTGTGGTGTTCAATAAAGTATATTGTATTGTATCGTCAGGTTGCCAAGACATGGTGAAGCAGGCGATTTCGTTCTCGGATCGTGACGCGATGATGCAGAAAGTGGTCGACGAACTTGAGGATTGGAAAGAGAAACAGCAGGAGCTGTTTAAAATTCAGGTTACTATGTTATATTACAATTATGATAGTTTGTCTGTTTGGATGAATGTTTGTTACTGTTTTAGACGTAAAATATGGACGAGTTTTGATTTAACTGGCGGTAGTGGTGGGCCAGTGCCCCGGGGCCCCCAACCTCAGGGCGCGGTGGCCTTGTTTTTTTATATAAAAGCAGTTTTTCAATTTAAAAAAAAACAAGGTCTCTCATCCCTGAAAGGCCCCCTATTTGCTAAGTACCTAAACATTTCTATTTCGTTTCACATCATTATGTAAACATTTCAGATCTTTATGGCATTGCAAATCGTACAAGAAATGCATTTCAAAGCTACACGTTTAAAAGCCAACATACCTTTTATACTAGTTTCTTTTTATCAATATACTTACTTACGTAATTAAAAAAAAACATTGACAATTCCAGTTGAAACGCAAGGAGGACTACCACCTCGAGCTCCTAGCCAACGAGTGGGCTAAGAAGCGAGGCGAGCTCGAGACCAAGTTATCCCGCGGGATAGAGCAGTGCCGCTGCCTCGCCGCCGACCTCAGCCGCGCCACCGACGACTTCCGGCTCCGCGGGTACCGGAACACCGAACGGGAAAAGAAGGTACTATAGATATAGATAAACTACAAATACTACGATAACATGGCTCATCATTTCAGCCGATAGACGTCCACTGCTGAACATAGGCCTCCCCCAAGGCGCGCCACTCAGACCGGTCCTGTGCCACTCGCATCCACCGCGTTCCCGCGACCTTTACAAGGTCGTCACTCCATCTTGTTGGAGGCCTACCGACAGCTCGTCTACCGGTTCGCGGACGCCACTCCAGGACTTTCTAGGTGGTGTAAGAAAACAAAAACACCCCACAACCTGCATGCGCGGTAGGTAGTCAAATATTGTAAGAGTACGTCATACTCATAGGTCATCACAAATGCGTCCACGATATTTTCTATATCGAAAAGTTCATAAATATAAAGCTCCATATGCGAAATATGTGACGTCAATGATATATGATCCATCTGATCTTTGTATTCGCGCGTTATATCGCCAACGTCCATACCACGTTGAAAACACCGGTTCTCGTCCGATCACCGAAGTTAAGCAACGTCGGGCGCGGTCAGTACTTGGATGGGTGACCGCCTGGGAACACCGCGTGACGTTGGCTTTTTGCTATATTTAAGCTTTTCTAGCCATGCTATATACATAATTGCATAGTTTTTTCTGTGTCTATCTTACCTACTAAAGTGGCATACATTATTAGGTTATCATTATCACTTTCTGTTTGAGACTATTGTAAAATATACTTGTATTAAAAAAAAACGTCGCAAATTGTTTTTCCAGCTTCTCGACGCGAAGAATGCGCTGGAAACGCACTACACTGCCAAATACCAGGAACTCAGAGAAGCTTCTCAGAAAATGGAGGATGACATGAACCACAGGCTAAAACTCAAAGATATGCAAGTGGAAGAATTGGAGGCAAAGATTAAACAGTTGGAGAGACAAGTCGATACTTTAAAGGTAAGGCATTAAATACCGGTATGGTTTATTAGAAAAGGATAGAAATTGATACTAATACATAATATTATAAATGCGAAAATAGCTCTGTCTGTTTGGCTGTTATCTCCTCATGCTCGAAACGCAAGACCGATTTAAATGAAAATTGTTAGGATAAGTAGTTCGAGTCCCAAGGTTGGACATAGTCTACTTGATCTCGAAAAAACGCATAGTTCCCGCGAGTACGCTATAATAAGCTAGTATAAACTAATGTTTTCAGGCTAATTTGAAGAACATCGAAAAAGAAAGCGAGAATAAGTATTCCGGATTGACTAAAGACCAAACCGCTAGTTTGATACAGGAATTGGTAAGAGCAGACTTTTTTAACATGTGTATTATAGATATGTTTTTTTACAGACAGCTACAATTGCAATTCAAATCCAACCATTTTGTGCTTTATCAGCAGTATATTTGCTACAATTAATTCCATTACGCATCCTTTCCTCGGGATCGGAACAGCATACGCAAACTTACGAGACTTATTTTATATATGGTGTCTTTTATCAATGACATTGATAAGACTACACATGAAAAAATATAATTCACGTTTTATCGTGAGGAAACCTGTAGAAGACGGCATTACCTTTAGTATACTATTATGTGTAACGAACAAATGTTAGCATGTTTCGCTACGTAACAGCGACATCTATCGGGTGATGGTTACAACAAACTTTAGAGTGTGTGATATCTTTGTGACCTTTCTTAATACGATTTTGTTTTATTATTGAAATATATACAGTCATTCTTATTTTTATATCATTTACAAATATATATTGTTTTTGTGAATTATTATTATATTGATTTTTGTATCAATTATGACAGCGATTCTAGCTAACGTCATGTTTTTATTCAGTTTTTTATTCTGGATTTTTGATTTTTCTTCATTTATTTAACTGTCATATCTACCATTTATTTTAATACACTACTTATAAATGTAAAGACAATTGAAATGTTTTTTATTGTGTGTTTTCCAATGTCCAAATGCAGGGCTTGTAACCGGTTAATTTAAAAAACCCCGAAATAGCCAAATATTTAGAATTATTTTATACTCTTTATGTGGCACTCCATAGTGTATTTAGGTTATTACTTCGTATTATTTTATAGCCTTATTAAACATGAAATAGTAAACGAAAGAACGATAAGAAAACCGGTTTATTTGTATGGGGGCAAAAACCGGTTTCAAGCCCTGTCCAAATGTTCCCAGTTCAGTATATTTTACTGATGTTACCTAGTAGATTCTTTTTTACTTTCAATAAGGATTTCATAAATTATGAAACAGGGTTTCACGCAACAACATTTTTTTTAAATTACATTTATCCTCCCGTCGACTCAAACATTATTGACATGAATAAATAAGTTAATTAACTCTCTTCTGGTGTTTCCAGCGTTGCCTGGAGGAGAAACTCGACAGTGCGGTGCAATCGAAAGCCTTTTTCAAGGCGCAATGGGGCCGAGCCGTTCGCGAGTTACACCTCAACAAGCTGCAGACGCGACGGCAGATGCTTTCGCAGCTGCGACGCGACCGTCGCGACCTAGGGGAGATGGGGTAACTAGTAACTAACCCTTTTTATGAGGGAAACCATATTCCTGCTCACCAGTTGGCGCCACTGTCGTGTCGTGGGAGCTGTGGTTGTCAATGTCAAAGTTCGTCATCATTACATATACGTCATTACAATAGTGTCAATGTCACTGACATTTGAAGTTTCGCACCAGAGTGTTGCCAATTTAGCGCGTAATACAATATACTTTATTGAACATCAAGGAACAGTACAGACATAATGTAATCACACAAAAGGTATGGCATACAGCAGGCGGTCTTATCGCTTAATAGCGACATAATATATAGCGGCGTAATCTCTTCCAGACAACTATTGGTAGGCGGTGCTCTGTACTAAGATGTGCAGAAGAAACAAACACAAAAGTGTAGTATGGCATATAATGTGCTAAATTGGCAACAACTTCCGAAACTTCAAATGTCTTCACGCCGCTCAAGTGCCTGTTGCGGCGAATAGGGATGACGACAACTTTTTTTTCCTTAGTCTATCAGGAGGATTATTGAAAAGTATTGGACACGTATTTTTTCTTTTTTCACGTAACCAAACTTATACGGAGATATATTGAGTTGAAATGTAGCGTGACGTCACGGTTCGGTACGATTTATGCCTAACGGTGACGTAGTTAGCCCCCACTCTCCAACTTTAATGCGTTTTAACTTGGTCATTCTTTGTTAATTTGATAAAACAAAAAAATACGTGTCTAATTTTTTTTATTACCTGACTGACGGACTAATTATCGGAATTTCGATTTCTTCACCCTGTCGTCATCCCTATTCATAAGTGACCATTTTGTCTAAATAAGAGAGAGAGAGAGAGAGAGACCTCTGGCCTGGCTCGTTAATATTTCTTTGTAGATCGCTAGATGTATCCATCTTATGTTCATTAGTATTTGCTCACCGTAGCTTTGTCATTGGGAAAGCTCAGTACCCAAAATTACTTTAATTTCAAATGCTATATTTACCCTATTTATTTATCGAATTACTACCAAATATGTAGGAAACTTATTAATTCAACCTCGAATTTGATTCTTAGAGTGAATTAACAAAGTTTTCAAAATATAATATATGTACTCTAAATACTCGCAACCTCAAAGTCGCTAATTTAGAAATAAATGAGCACCGTACTAGTAGCACCATCTATTGACAGCGTTAGTAAACTAACCAACTCTTTCTTCAGTCTGGACACCATCCAAGATCAAGAGGAGAATACCGGCCAACCCGACGTAGATCGCCTCAAGGATGACTTCTACATGGATCTCGTCACCAACATGCCTAATATAGACTCCAACTCCATCATTAGTAAGACATTTAACTTTTTAAACTAGCTTTTGCCCGCGTAAGTTGTTAAGTTTTCCGCCGAAGAACCGAGGGTTTTTCAAATTATCATTTGGAGTGGTGACCACTTTGTGTGCCATCATCTAATGGTCGGTCTATTGTATTGAATGGGTGAAGTGAATGGATTAATGTGTATTCCATTTGTTAATTCATTTTTTTTGTTTTCAGGCACAGACGGACCTGAAGGACTCGATATGTTCGAAGAAATGAAGTAAGTTTAAGTACATATTTAAAATTTAGTATATTACAAAAAGACGCATACAGATTCACGATTGGATTGAACGAAACTTTCTCAGAACGGCCCCAAAGAATCCCCTCCACGAGCGGCTAAACGAGCTAACAGCGCAGCGGGACCGGCTCGTCCAGCAGGACAGCCCGGACGAGGAGGCGCTCCGCCAGCTCAACCAAGACATCCGGAACATCCTGCTCAACTGCGGCACCTGACCTGCTGTGGCGCTTGAACAACACCAAATTGCAATGTCAACATGACAGATATATAATATGAACCTACTTATTCGAGAAGATGTTCAATTTTGTATCGGTCCCCTTAATCAAGACTGACTACTTAATAGCGTTGGGTTACGCTTATTTTTTTTTAGTCATTGTTGATAGATAAATATTTTATTTCCCTATTTAAGCCACTATTATGGCGAGGTCTACTAAATTCCTGGTCAAGCTTTATAACTAGACACACCATTTGTAGGGTGATGGAGTCGATCAATTTTTTTTTTATAATTTTGTGCTTTATATTGCCTTTCTTATCTAAATATATAAAAGAAGAAACTGACTGACTGACATGTCAACGCAGAGCCGAAACCTGGTCGTAGAGAGCTGAAATTTGGCATGCAGGTTCCTTAGGGAATGTAGGGGAGCACTAAGAGAGGATTTCCCGAAATTCCCATGGGAACGGAAAAAAACGGGATTTTTCATTTTAATATTTCTGCGCATACGAAGTTGCGGGGAAAAGCTAGTACTGAATAAAATTGGTGTTATAATATTCATACGCCAGGTTTGGTCCTATATGTGCCTATACAACTCTATTTTTTCCATAAAGCGACAGTTATAAAATATCTAAACAATTAATGTTGACTAATTTTGAATATGTAGTATATTGTAACTAGATTAAACTATAAATAAAGGTTACAGATGTTAAATTTTGATTGTTTAATTTAAGTAATTATAGTGCGCTTTTTTACACGCAATACAGCAATAATTAAATGATTCCCTTCCCTATATATTTAGCGACTGCCTCGATGTCTATTATACAAGTTTTTGTTTTACGCAATGATCAATAAAACTATTCTGTGAAAGCAGACAAGTAGGTAAATAGCGTGAGAACTCGTAAATTACCACCACAGCAACCCATTTCCCACGTCCCACGGCTGGGCGTAGGTCTCCTCATCACGGCGTGGGTACTATACACATTTTGAATTACTCGGCAGATGCGTGTAGGTTTCCTTCACCTTAAAACTCAGTTAACTAGTGATGACGTTACATAAGTACGCATTCGAATATACCCTTGACCCTCTGCATATTGAGGCGGAAGATCAAACCACTAGGCTAGGCTTCAAGTAAAAGTGATTGCTTGACTTGGGGGCACTGCCGTGCCCCCAGCAAAGAAAGTATGTAAATACTATGAGAAGTACTAGAGGAGGATTGAGGTAAAAGAGCGCAATCATACATAGCGAAACAGTTGAAAAGTGTCCAGGTGGTCCAGCGGATTATATACGCAAACACACTTTCCTTACCCGGCCCGAATTTTGAGATAAAGCTTCTTTTGTCTTTATTTCTCGTTATAAGGTTAGATAAAGGAAGAACAAGCTTTTTACGCCCTTCACCTCCGTGCACCCCTACCCTGGCCCAAAATTTAGTCACAGAGGTACTTCCAGTTATTAGTAATACTTCCATGGTGGGATGACGTTGACGTTTGTTTGTTGGTTTGACGACTTTGACGTGAGGGACTGACGGATGCGTGATACAACAGATTGCGTATAGAAGTAAATTATAAATATTTCCATGTTTTTCTCATAAGTAACGTGAAATTATGGCTAAAACTAAAGTGACAGGAGCCACTAGCCGACTAAAGCAGGACTATCTGCGGTTGAAAAACGATCCAGTGCCATACGTCACTGCGGAACCCGTGCCGTCGAATATACTGGAGTGGCACTATGTCGTGCGAGGGCCCGAGAAGAGCCCCTACGAGGGGGGTTACTACCACGGGAAGATCATATTCCCTAGGGAATTCCCTTTCAAGCCGCCGTCGATCTACATGATCACTCCGAACGGCCGCTTCAAGACCAACACGCGGCTGTGCCTCAGTATTACAGACTTCCACCCCGACACATGGAACCCCGCCTGGTCCATCTCCACCATACTCACTGGCCTGCTCAGCTTCATGCTCGAGAAGACGCCCACCTGGGGCTCCATCGAGACCTCCGACTACCAGAAGCGCTGTCTGGCCGCAGAATCTCTTGAAATCAATGTGAAGAACAAAATGTTCTGTGAGCTGTTCCCCGAGTTCGTGACGGAGATCGAGCAGCAGCTCAAGGAGCGGCAGGAGGCTATGCTGCAGGCCGAGGAACCCAGCCCCGCCGTGCCCGCCGACCAGCAGTGCAACCTGTACTACGTCATGACTAACCTGTTTGTGCTAGTAGGCTTCGTCTTTCTTGCATACATGGTCAAATATGTCCTAGTCTCCATATCCAATGACTAGACAATAAAACTATTGCTAAAATTAAATGTAAATACTGTAATTTATTTTGTATATAGAAGCTTCCGATGGAAGCATTAAATGCAAAGGTTCACATGCACTTGTGGTCAGTGTGAACAAAGTGGCAGCACATTTGACACCGAAATTGCTGTTATTGCACATTGTGTGCTTTGTATTTTCATTTATGCATATTATTGTTTGATTTAAACTTAAGCTAATGTGATACAAGCTGTATGTTACCTATTATTACATGCTTTCATAGTAATATAATGTATAGATGCAATAACTTATTGTCTATAAGATAACATGTCACTATTATCGAAATTGCATTTACCATTTATTTTATCTCATCTTATAAAAATGTTTGCAGTTTATAATTGAAAATAGAAGATTTGCAGGATTCATCAAGAATTCTGACGTACCTGTTTTGGCAAAACTTGTTTATGGCCCTTGTTTCACTTTTAGCAAACAAATATTTGTAGCTTTAAAGTTTCACTGTCTGATCTCTGTTGCTATTTCTTTTGGACTACAGGAAGTTGATTCTACCAGCGTATTAACCCCTGTCTGCCATTACCATTTCAGCATTTTTATGAGAAACTGCTATTAGTGTGAATGTGTTTTGTATTAAAAGTTTTTAAAAATATTTTTTACTCTTATCAACAAATATCTGGTATGACATTGGTTGAGACGCTTGGGGGTATCACCCACGAAATACCTATCATTATGGTAAAATGCCAGTATACCTGTTTCGGAGAAAGAAAGTTTTGATCATATATTTTTTTCTTAACAGTTATCACACTCCTTGCTTTTTTCTTTTTTTAATAATTTCACTTGATCTTGGTGAAACCAGCATCATGATGGAAGGACTTTTTGCCCAGGAGTGCTATCATGAGGGTCATGAGACTTATTTGTTTAGATTTATTTCGTATTGTTACATGTTAGATTGCACTCATGGCTGCGTTTACTTTTTAGAAATTGCTTAAGCTGAATACCTGAGTTGTAAGGTTATAATTATAATTCAGTCTCATGAGTGCAGTCTAATTATTAATTTGTGTTATGATGAATAGAATGATTATGGTATTAGCTTGTTAAAAAACATTTAATGAGTATGTATCAATATGACTATGATTAATTTAAAAAGAATTTGTAGATAAAATGATTTAATAAAAGCATTGAGTAAAGTGTTAATATTTTTCTAATTTAAATGTTGTTTCATTTGAATTTAGACGATTTTTCAATAAATGAAAAGCTACGAAGGATTTGCATGGTTTGTTTATTTCTATACAATAGTCTTGGACATTGTGGCTTCTATTGGAGTGAAAATAATCACTTCTACTGACTTGCTCAACATATTCTTAAACAAAATGAACTTGTAAAATTAACATTAAGAAACCATTCAAACAATGTTACCATTCCTATAAATACTATGTTTTCTTTACAGTAAACTAGGAGTACACTTATAAACTTTTTTAGGGTTCCGAAGTCCACAAGGAACCCTTATAGCTTCGCCATGTCCGTCCGTCTGTCCGCACTAATGCTCGGAGATTCTTAGTTCTAGAAAGCTGTAATTTGGCATGAAAATACATATTAGTTACGCTGACAAAGTGATACAATATTTTTTTTTTTTTTTAAATAGGGTACCTCCCCTACTCGTGAAGTGGGATGTATTTTTTTTTCTTGCGTACCCCATGGTGCGGCACATCGTTGAAATAAGTCTTAAAAAAATATTGTGGGTTTGTTAAAACCATTTTTTGATTAAGTGATGCGTTTGTGAAATATTAGGCTTTTAAGTGCTATTTTTTGTTAGAGTCACGTGTCCCCCCCCCCTGCCAGCAAAATGGTGGTATTTGGATGGCTGAAAAAAATCACGGTTGTGGCATATATAACGTAGTTGAAAGGAAAACTATCACAGCTAAGTAGGCTGTACAAACTTACGAGTCATAGTCGACCAACTTATGAAATTATTAAAAAACCAATGACTTTTCTCAAGTGGCAGGGGCGTCAGGCGGGCACGTCATACCACAGGCTAGCTAGATGCTAATAAGTCTTAGAAAGAAAGGTGGGTACTGTGGGCATCGTCAACTTCGGAACCCTATACTTTGCGCGTGGCCCGACACGCACTTGGCCGGTTTTTACTATCTGCAATAGGTACAAGTATAGTGAATAAAAGTTTTTTCATAGGGAAAAAGTACTAGCATAGTTTTAATTACTGACATAAACATAAGCATATTCATTGAATATTATTGTTATTCGATTACTCACTGCCAAAAATCAAAGTGATCATTTATGTAGGAAATACTATTCTAGACTAGACGGTTTGATTTAATAGACAAAAAATATGTTTATCAGTCATTACATATGAAATCATTTTGCAATGGTGATTTGATTTCAGAATTCCCAATGCCAAAACTTCAATACACTAAAGAGTCACTACATGTATGCATAACTATGTATTCAGTATTTTTTGTTGTTTATAAAATTTTGGTCATGTTTATTACAAATGAGAAATATAAAAATCTTCAATTACGCTTTCAACTATTCTTATGAGGTATAAATAAGTAATTGATTTAGTAAATATTGCTAACATTTAAATATGATGTGATGAATTTGAGGCTTATTTTATAAAGTAAACGATTCAATTCAGTAAAGAATAAAATTCCATTAGCACGTATTCTTAACAAACAAGGCAACCTAATGTCCCATTACATTACTATCCACTACACATAATATGTACATTACATACCAAACCTTGGTACTGAAATAATAAAAATCTAAAAATATTATGCGCAACCACACCATTTGAATTTAACTTTTAAGTTTAAATTACTTTCAATAAAGTAGCACTTTAAAAATAGGTACATAATTAACTATTAAGTGTACCCTATAGATTGATCTTATCGGCTTGATTGTTTCCACTTCCTGGCTTGAAGTGGAGCTCGACGTCATAATGGCAGTCGCCAAGGCTTGCCGCAAGGCTTTTCTGGAAAAACGAAAAAAATATTAAATCACCATTGAGCGGTAGAAAAATGTTCCACTTCATGAAATCGGAAAAAATAAAGGATGTTCATAAACAATTCATATGAAATTTACGTGATCATGGTTAAAGAAAAGTCAATGAATTTCTGTGATTACTCACCTCATTCCTTACTTCCATCTTCATCATCATCATCCCAGTCACTGACTAGACTTTTAATTTTATCATTTTTCTTGGGGCCCTCTTTCACGACTGTGGGCTCATCATTTTCAGTAATAATGTTACCCTCAGCCTGTATTGTAGTTGCAGCCATTTCTTCGTCTTCATTTCCTTCTTGAGAATCATTCTCCTCCCAGTCATTTAACAGGGATGATATTTTTTCAGGGCATGCTTGTGTTGGATGGTTAACACCAACATCCTCATGGACCTCTTGAACAGTCTCTATATCTTCCTGTGTTGGACTTTCACATTCGCCAATAGCTTCAATAGCAACAATCCTCGTCATTTGTTTTTCCATTTCTTGTTGAATGTTTTCAATGGATTCTTCTAACTCTGTAGAGTTATTTTCATTTTCAATGTCAGGTACCACTTTTGTTGTATTATCAGGACCTATGCCTTCACTTTGACCTGTTTCTTCCTCATCTTCTGACCATTCTGATGTCAAGTTTGTTATTTGTTCCTTTGCAACAGGTTCAAAAGTAGCATCAGCAAGGTTTTGCGAATCGCCAGTATCATTAGGAGCTATTTCTTGAGGAGGTTCTTGTGCTTCGCAAACATTTTGAACATCCTTATTTGGATTCTGAATGGTTTGTTCTTCGGTTATTGGTTCCTCTATTGGCCCATCAACTTTTTCTTCCCCACCAGAAATAATTACATGTGGTGGTTGTTGTTCTTGCAACTCTTCATGCAAATCTTGTTCTTTTATCTCTTGTTGTTGAATGTTTTGCTCTTCTATATCTTGCTCCGGAAGATTTTGTTCCTGAGCATCTTCTTCTTGTATGAATTGTATTTGAATATCTTGTGCATGTACATCTTGTTCTTGTATGTTTTGTGCTTGGTGGAGTTGATTAATAGCATCATCGTTTTTCATTTGTATTGTGTCAGAAATAAGTTCTTCACTTGACATGGTCACTCTTTCTTCATTTTCAATAGTTTGCTGATGCACAACTTCCATTGACGAGCCATCTTCAATCACCTCTACAACTGTGGTATCTGCAGTTATATTTTCGGACTGATCATTTTGTTGCATTGAATCCTCCATTTCTTCAACTGCATTCTCTTGGGGAGCTTCATCTTTAGGTTTATTTTGTAAAATGTGGATTTCTGAAAGTTCTTTCAAGTTACTGCGAATCTCATTTGCAGACGAAGCTATGACCACCTGTCCTACATTATTTAACATCTGGAGTTCTGACACTGGTGTCACTTGAGCCTGTTGGTGTATAATATTCCGATCCAAGTTGCTAGACCAATTTACTTGCTCATCTAGTATCTGAGAGTTTACAGCAGCCACAGCAGACGTTGTTACTGTTTCATAATTCCGAGTGAGGACAGCAGAGTTGGAAACAAATTGAGCGCCAGTTAGAGCTTGTGACGTTATTAGTTGGTATGGTTTAGATTGATCACCTACTTGATGACTGTAAACAACTACAATATTAGAATTATCGCCTGAAACAGCCTCAGAAACATTCAATGGGAAATCATCTTGGATTATCATCATTTCATTGGACTGTGTGGTATCAAGGTCGATGGTAGCACCATCTAGTGTGGTATCATGAGGAGCAGCCAAAACTGTTAACCTTTTTCTAGTGTCTGGGTCATCAAATATAATTGAATGATTAGAATTCATTAGTGCTTTGTATTCTTCTTCATTTGAAACAACAATTTGAATGGGTTGATTCATAGCAGATTTTTTATTCAGTTTCACATCTGGCATACTGAGCTCTTCAGTATGGTTTATATTTGAGAACTCTAATGATGCATCCGAACTTAAAGTGTGCAATGTTTGGTCTACATCAGAATGCAACATGTCTGACAAAATATATTGATCACTATCTGCCAGTTTGGGATTTTTAGGTATAAGCTGGTTATCCCTCATTATGTATTCAGTTTCTCCTATCATTATAATTTCTTCATGATGGCTTGCGTTTGATATTGACAGACCATCATCTTTAAGGAATTGGCTTTGCAATGAAGGTAGTTTAGGTTTCTTTTGAGGAGTTTGAGCAGGAGACTGTATTGGTGCACCAAATCCAGAGTTAAGGATCTTCTGCCTGGGTGTTGATGTCGCGGCCCGGTTAAGGTGCTTTTGATTTTCCATAATATCATGTGGTTTTTGCGGAAGTTGGAATGACATCTCATCTTCAGATTCATTGTCGTAAGTTGCAGGTAATTCATATTTAATGACCTTGTGATCAATCTTGGATTCAGTTTCTTGCTTTTCATCTTCAGAATCCTCAATGATGCAATCAGCTTTAGCTTCAAACTTATGGTTTGTTTTAAGATGAGCGTAAAGATTACTTTCACGTAAAAATACTTTAAAGCAATATACACATTGGAGGTTAGTTTTCCTATCAGCACTGTATTTGTGGCCAGTGTTTTGAATATGATTAAGCAACAGAGTGGAGGAGTTGAAGGCTGCACTGCACACATTGCATCGGAAGTTTCTTACTTCAGCATGGGTCATCTTATGTTTGACAAGGTATCCTTCATTTATTGCTATATAATTGCACAAGTTGCATTTTGGGAAGTTAAATTGTGATGGGGGTTTCTGTCCATGTTTAGTATACATGTGGTGAAGTAGATAATTTCTTTTCAATGATTTCAAACCACAGTATTCACACATGTTTGATACTGGTTTTTCTCGATGTACTTCAACCAAATGACGTCGGAACTTGTAGTAAGAAGTGAAGTGCAGGGCTCTTCCTGGTGTGCCACAGATAAGACAGATCCAGGGTCCGTTGATATTTTCTGCCCCAGCTGCAATTAGTTTTGCTGCTTTCACAGAATCCAAGACTTCAGATTCGTATGTGTAATCAGGTTCAGTTTTCAGTTTTAGCTCTTCTTTTGGGAGTGCAAGTGGTGTCACCGGGCGTTTCTTTTTAACAGGTTTACTTGGAGTATCAAGTAGTTTCAGTTTAATGTTTTTGTTACTTTTCACCAAGTGGGGATATTTTTTCAGCACTTCACTTATTATCTTAGCATGGTCTAGTTTGCTAGCCTGTTTACTGTTCTTAGCTTCAATTGTAACTTTGGGACCTTCATTACCGTCTAATATTTGATCAAAAAGTTGGTTGGTGTTTCTAACAGGAATTTCTTGCGGGAGCAGATCTCTTCCAAACATATCACCTTCATCCATTATGCGTTCATCTTCAAAAACAGTCTCTTGTTTGGAAACTTTCTTGCATTCCACAATCTCAACAGTAGATGGTCCTTGACTAAACCTTTTAGAACTAGATGGACTATTGAACTGCCCTCTTTTACCTGAATAGCGCTTAGTTGTTTCTGGATGTACCATTAGAGGAGTTGATGTGTATGATATATCAGAGAAGGATGTTTCATAGATGTTGTCGGTGTCCAATTCCTCTGGAAGCTCATACCTTGTGGGACGTGGCTCTCCTTTGGACATTTTCCTGGAAGGCACATGGACTCTTTCACGATCAGGTGAGGCTGAGTGGTAGAGAGTACCATTATTAGCACTTGATGAGCCCGCTTTGCTTGTATGCTTCTCTCTTGGTACATCCATTTCAAATGCTTTGCTGAATGAACGCTTTGAGCTACTCGTGGAAGGCACCGGTCTCTTCATTTTGCTTGGGAGATGCTTAGAATAGTGTTTAATTCCACCGTAGTTGACTGCGGGAGCTTTGGGCATCTGTTGGCGTTGAGCGTCGAGGAGCTTGGAGAGCACCGGCATGTTCATGATCTGTGACGTCTGGTAGAGCTTCTCGAGGAGTTCTATTTTGAATTCGAGTTGGCCGGTGTACATGAAGTTGATGATGGGGACAACGACGTCGGCCTGCAGGTCGTCGGGCATCACGAGGCAGTCCTCGTACATCTCGCAGGTCCGCTCCAGCAGCTCGAAGTACTCGGTGCAGGCACTCAGCACCAACCGGTGCACCTTGAGCTGTGCATTGTCCTGAAACTGCAGCGTGAGGTCGCAGTAATCCGTCCGGTTGAAGAAGTGCTTCAAACGCTGGAGGAAATATATCCCCCAGTTATCGACTTTCACTTGCTTTAGATCCGACATTTTGCACTCTTTTTTATACTGTTTTCTAGGTTATCGCGCTGGCATTTTTAACTGTAACAAAATATAAACACTTTTTAGATAAACTGTTCTGTTGGATTAGAACACCGGTAATAAAGTCCCGATCGATGATGAATGCCTTAAAAAGCATTCTGTACTTGGAATAATGGACGCTTTCCCGCTTTCGAATCGGACCCATCATTGTGTCACTGAATTAATTGAAATTTCCGCCACACTATTTTTGTTTCACGAACTTACCAATAAGCCTAGGTTTATTGAATCTTGTGCAGTCTTGAATTTAGCATCACAACTCACAAAATTACTCAACTAAATTCGAGTGAAGTTGACAGCAGACACGCAAGATGGCGGTGTTTAGTTACGCGCCGAAGCGCGCTTCGAATAGCATCGAACACTGACGCTTTGATGTGGCACCGTTGAATCAATGATCGCACTTATAACATTTTTTTCGACAATTATTTTATTGAAAAATTTCAAAGCATTATCAAACTCTATAAATAGCATAAATTATTGCACTTAACAGAATAATTTACCTGGTAAATTGATTTTAAAATAAATAAATATTAATAAGCAGTTCAACGACCTGACTTCCAATCAGTGGCGACATCTGCATAGAAGTTAGCCCCAACTATTGATTAACAAGCGTTCTAATTTTACGTAGTTGGGCGGAGCAAGGGCATACTAGGGCAAGGTGACGCATCGAAACGGTACTCGAGACGCTACACGATTCTATTGTACATTATAGTTACGGCTTCTGAGTTCATAGATGGCACTGTAAAAACAGATAATTATGACGTTGGGACTCGGTTGGGGTTTTAATGTACAGTAAGTAGCAAAAAGAAATTATGATGGGAAATGTAATCCCACAAAAACATTGTCATGTAAAGTGAGGCCGAGATGTAACCATTTGTAAAAATCGGTACTCTTTGTCAGAGACTCATCACGCCACGCAGTGAAGGTAATTATCGTACAAAGTTTTTTAGGGTTCCGAAGTCTACAAGGAACCCTTATAGTTTCGCCATGTCCGTCCGTCCGTCTGTCCACACTATTGCTCGGAGATGCTTAGTTCTAGAAAGCTGTAATTTGGCATGAATATACATATTAGTTACGCTGACAAAGTGGTACAATAAAATTTTGAAATATATTTTTTTATTGGGTACCTCCCCTACTCGTAAAGTGGGGATGTATTTCTTTTTCTTGCGTACCCCATGGTGCGGCAAATCGTTGAATAGGTCTTAAAAAAATATTGTGGGTTTGTTAAAACCATTTTTTATTAAGTGATGCGTTTGTGAAATATTAAGCTTTAAAGTGCTATTTTTTGTAAGTCACGTGTCGTCGTCCCCCCCCCCCCCCCTGCCAGCTAAATGTATTTGGATAGCAAAAAAAAATCACGGTTGTGGAATATATAACGTAGTTGAAAGGAAAACTATGAGTCCCGTTTTCATTGCTGTTGAGTGTATATAAACGATACTGAACACAAAAAGAACGATTTTTAGAAAAATCGTCTGTATGTACGTATGTTTGTCCGGATGTAACTCAAAAACTACTGGTCGGATTGCAACAAAATTTGGTATGGAGTTAGCTTATAACACTTGACAACATATAGGCTACTTTTTATCTTGGAAAATCGCATAGTTCCCGCGGGAACGCTAATAGAAGAAGAAAAAACATTTATTCATGATAGGACAACTAAAAAAGAAAGAAATAATAAATTACAATACAGGAAACAGGACAAATAAAGCGTTGTGGCTTGTCACAAAATTGTCCTAACTCATGTGCTAGCCTTGCTGCCAGCGCTGATCTTCCGCTAGGACCATTTGTTGAGACCATGCAAAATCTACACACACAATAAAAAAAAAAGGACACGAAAAATAAAAAGCAGAAAAATTAAGTAAAACAAACAAACATACATGCGATGAAAAAAAAAATAGTTCGCAATTAAACAAAGAAAAGTGCCAAAAATTTCACCTAACGCTTCTTTTGTCTTTATCTCTCACTATAAGGTTAGATAAAGAAAGAAAATTAAAAGCCAAACAATCACTCCTCATTTCCACGCACCCGTTACAAAATTTGGTCACAATAATACCGAATTCCACGCGGACGAAGTCGCAGACAGAAGCCATTAGATTCTATATTCGCTTTCAAAGTGCTAAAAAGTTTATACCATCTCTAACTTTTGATTCAACTATGGAGTGATTTCACTATCACTACATTGTATAAAACAAAGTCGCTTCCTTCTGTCTGTCTGTCCCTATGTATGCTTAGATCTTTAAAACTACGCAACGGATTGATGCGGTTTTTTAAATAGAAAGATTCAAGAGGAAGGTTTTAGATTTTAGTATATAATTTGTTATACCGAGTTTAACGCTCAATTCCCGCGGGAACACTATAACCGAATTCCACGCGGACGAAGTCGCCGGCAGAAGCTAGTTTTAAATAAAGTGGAAACGTAGAATTACTTAAAAAAACCTTCGAAAAATTCCTTTGAACCAAATCGGTCGGTAGATATAGTGTTTTTATGCGTACTATACGTCGCATAATGTTTACTTCTACGGAACCCTTCAAAAGCGAGTCTCACTCGCTCTTGGTCGGTTTTTTTTTGATCGCCGCGATCGATCGTTGGATTTGGAATACGGTGTAACTGTAATCAACTGTAATCTTTATTTTTCATTGTAATAATTTGCTGGTTTGCATTCATGCACAGCATAATGTTAATGATATCTTGTCATTAACGACATCTAGCGACTTTTCATAAACATTTCCTCAAAGTTACTACTTCCTAAGAACAGCGTAATCAAACCGTCAGCAGATGGCGACGCTTTGACGGCTTATACAAAGTGGTGAGATCGAGTGCTTTTAGATACATTAACGTTGGCACAGGCAATAAATAGTTTTTTGTTGTAAGTTTTTATATAGGTTCGCTCGATGCACTAGGCGTTGTTCCGGGATAAAAAGTAGCATATGAACCCCCCCCCCCCCCTTGTTTCCGTGGCATCCGCAACAGCCAAAACTAGGCGTTATGTGGATAATCTAATTGCACTGTCGGATTTCAAAGTTGTGGCTCTTGCCGTACCGTCATTTGTTTCATCCAGAGAGATTGTGAGTGAATCGTTGGTTGACTTGACCCGCGTTGTGATAAACTAAACACACATTTACAAGCGTACAGACGTCCTCGCACGCAAACATTGACACTTCATTCGAAATGTGTTCGAAATCGTGCTTTTAGGCAAGTTTTAGGCAGTCTGCCGTGTGGTACTAGTGCCATCTAGTGGCCAGTAGGGGCATTAACAATCAAGCACATTGTATAGCTAAAGCTATAATAGTTAAGAATATGAACAAAGCAGCAATGGCAGTATGTTTTAAAAAGTACGTAGTACCTCCAGGAGTACAAAATTACAAATAGAGACAGAAGTAAGTTACGTAAGTGCCATCTAGCGATAACTAGCCATCCTGTCTTTAGAATTATTCTTCAACTAGTTGTGCCCCGCGACTTCGTCTGAGTGGAACATAAATCAAATCGGTTCAGTAGTTCCAGAGATTAACTCTAACAAACAGACAGATAGACAGAAGGTAAAAGACAAAACGAATGTAACGTTTCGAATAGAGCCCCTGCTGTTTTTGCATAGAGTAGAATCATAATAATAACTGTACCTTGATCCGCCTTATGATTTTCATCAACAAAGCCTATATTATTTTGCTTCCTGCTCCATGATGTTGTTTCGGAGATGTGGTCACACAGACAAACAGATTGAAGAAAATCTTAAATATTTATTAAGCTTTATTGCACATTATACAAAAAGCGAACTTAATGCCATAAGGCATTCTCTACCAGTTAAACCTTATATTGGTGACTAGCTTCTGCCCGCGACTTCGTTCGTCCTCGTGAAATTCGATAATAGCGTTCCCGCTGGAACTATGCATTTTTCTGGGATATATGTTGAGCAGTGTTATAAACTGGGTTGTGGGTACCCCCATACCAAATTTTGTTGCAATCCGATCTACTGTTTTCGAGTTAAATCTGGATATTACCTACATTATACATACATACCAACTTTTAGTTTTTTTTTCTAAATAGTAGTTTATGGAACTGCTACATAATAAAGGTCCTTAAAATACGAGTGGGGTTTTATGAAACGAGCCATCAGGCGAGGTTCATACTAATACGCACGAGTATTTTAAAGCCTAATTATGTACAGTTTCTTACACAACTTTACCTACACTAGTTTTATAAATCACACAGTGGCGGAAATTTGAATACGTCAGTGTCTCACATTAGATTTTCAAAAATCATAGACTAAATGGAGCCGACATTTGAATTTGGAACAAACTTTCGTTCTGTCTGACTGAAGAAGATAGGAAGCATTGCTATAGGAAGATGTTCGAAATTTGAACGTCATTACAGCATCGATTTCGATTTTGTTGTAGTACATTACAGACCTAGGGTGGTGAATTCGTAAATGTCCCAGATAGCAGGTTTCTGTGGCCCGAACGTAAGGTGAGGGCTATAAATATGCGATCTGGGGCTTTACGAATTACCGCCCGTGGTTTGTCAAAAGTTTTAGAATAGAATAGAATAGAATAGAAATCATTTATTATATCACAAAAGACACCACCACCAACTTATACTAGGTACAATAATGATAAATCCTTACGTCCCTTACGTTACGTTCCTTTTACGTCTTGCCTTGGCCAAAAAGTGAGATTTTCTCTCCGCGTTAGCGAGCAGAAAATCCCACTTTACGGCTAAGGGTGATGTAAAATGAATTTTACTGTATGACCACAGATAGGATTGGCTTTGACAGAACTCGCTGTCATAACGGATGTCATTACTACCGATTTTTGAACGCATCATAAAGGGTTTATGATGAAGTGTAGACAAAATCGTTTTATTTGTGTTCATTTCATTTTATATACTTAGGTACAGGTTTACACAACTTAGAAGGCGCGTGGATTAAGCAAAAATATACTCTGCGCAAACGGCTTAAGTGCTTCACCGCGCGCCTTCTAAGTTGTGTCGTGCTGTATACCTGGTCCCTTCAACTTGATAGTTTCTTTTAATTTTCATGTTAGAAAGCGACTTCTTCTACAGACTTACCTAATTAGTATAGATTGGCGTTTTATAAGTTTCGCAGTCTATTTTTAACCAACTTCGAAAATCGAAGGAGGTTCTCAATTCGTCTGTACACCTATGTTTTTTTTAATGTAAGTTCCGCGATAACCGTCAATTGTGAACAGATTTCGTTGATTCTTTTTTAATCGACCACCACACCTCCGGATTGGTCCCATTTTAAATTGTTTCAGTTCTGATGATGGAATCCATGAGAAACTGAGGGAGCTCCTCAGAAATTGTTAGCACGTGTATGATTTTGGCATCAATTTCAAAGACTACAGTGAGACTTACGTCCCATTATAGCAAACTTATATGTCTGGGAACTGTAGCGGATTAAAAAAAAAACAAAAAAAACCGACTTCAAGTTACGACAGCCTACAAAGTCGCTGTCAAGTGAACCGACCCAAAGTTGATGACAATCTTATGGTCAACTTGACACCCACTTTTGTAGGCTGTCGGAATTTGAAGTCACTTATTTAATTAAAATAAAATCATTATTAGGTAACTAGCTGTTGCCCGCGTCTTCGTATGGGCATAAACATAAATTAATGTTCCCGTAGGAATTTCGGGAAATCCTCTTTTTGTGGTCAACACGTGCTAAACTACACTAACCCAAGGAACCTACATGCTAATATATTTCAGCTTCCTATTGGCTACGGCTACGACCACCGCTGAGCATAGGTACAAGTCGCGGCACGTAACTTGAGCGGAGAGCAAAAGTAGAGGGGATTTCTGCGCATGTTTACGACTGAAGGGCCAATAAGCGTGCGCGCACGAGAAAGCGCCCGCTGCGTTGTAAAAACAAAATGGTTCCGTTGTAAAAATGAACATAAAGATCACACTTTTTCTCATATATATATTAAATACTACTGTACCTATAACAGGAGCCCGCGCAGGTCCTATTTTTCCCATTCCCGTGGGATTTTTTGGGAAATCGACATTTTAGTGCTTCCCTACACTCCTCATCAATAGGAAAGAAGAGTTTTTTTTATATCTATTGTATTGATTAAATAAATGATTCATCTTTGTAATCAGGTAACAAGCCAGAAGAAAAACAGGTTAGTCCTTGAAAATGTGGATCACATTTAGATACTTTTAGTTTTAAAAGGACTTCATTTAGAACCGCTTACTTGCTAGCCTACCCTATGTACATCTACGTATGTAAGATACTAGTACATACTGCGCAAGAACTATTGCCCAGTGCCTTGACCAGGCAAGAAAACCAGCTGATTTGTCAGGCACGCCCCCCGGGCCCGCCCACCGCGCTGGGCGGGCAGTCGGGACTCGAACGCGGGACGGGCCGCACGGACTTACGGACTCACGGACTGAGGCAAGACTTCGCGCTACGAGGTACGTGAGGTGTTCTTTTATTTTAGCAATTTAGATTCGATTTTGTTTCTATTTTAGGATGCATGAGATTTGACGGTTTTTTTTAGAAAATTAAGAAGTAAGAATAGTACGTACGCGTCCATACAAAAAAGAGAAAACGTTTTGTCACCTAAATATTTTCCAATCTCCATGATTTTTTAGTATGTTATTGACACAATGAAATACTAGGCTTATTTTTAGGCAGCCGGTGAAATTTCTGGCACAGAGGCGTTCCATCTTAGCCCTCAGGGTAGGCAACGCGTATTCAAGATCTTATGGTTTTCGGTGTCCATGGGCCGCAGTAACAACTCACCATCAGGTGGGCTGTGCGCTCGTTTGCCATTGGTATAAAAAAGTACAAATTATAATTGAAAATGAAAAAGAGCAAGAATTTAATTAAAATTACCAGAAAATAACAAGTTAAAAAATTAAAAATAAACTACAGACAGCATTTAAATTTACAAAAATAAAAAAAATTAAAGCTAAAAAATAACCTAAAAACCTAAATTAGGGCCTTTCGGAAGGGTTCCCATTACACAGGCAGCATTCAAAATTAGATACCAAGTCACGAATGTAGCTTAGTGAGCGAACATACTTAATTTAATATTTGATGGAGTTTCGTAAATTCATGAGGAAAGAAGAAGTCAATGACTAAAAATCATAATATGACGACCCGTACAGTCAAGGGCAAAAATATGTATTCGGCTAAAGTCTCAAAATATGTATACAGTGACTTCAATAACATACATGAGTATGACGCAGCAGTTAAGAGTAGCTGCTGCTGCGGCTGTATACATATTTTGATGCATTGGCAAACAGCTATCTTTGGCCTTGACTGTACCTGCATAAACGTGCTCAAATATACTACACTACTATTGTGAACTATGTTGGGCCTACTTAGATACATAAGGTAGGTATATTATTGTATAATCAGCAAAATCTCAGGCGACAGAAGATTCGAGTGTAGCGGAAGTGGAACTTTCAAGAGCGAAAGCTTTTAGTCATAAGTGCTAAGGGAGAGAAATTAACTTGTAGTACAAAAGTCATAACCATATAACGTAACGTATTTTTCAAACGGCGAGGAGACATCAGTTATCCAAAAGTGGAATCTGAATTCTAATTTGAAGTTGATATCAAATGGTCTAGCATCGATGGTGGGAATTTAAACATTTTTATTATAGTCGAGATAGAGTTAATTTCACTGTATTTTTAGTATTGGCTCTACAAGCGGTGATTAATCGTTTAAATTTTACAGATAATTCGAAACCTTGACAGCATCGAAAAAAATCGCTGGTTTTTTAAACAATAAACTCTTTTATTCTAGTTAAATTTTCAACGCACCACCGGCCGTCATTGATTATTGATGGGCCATCAATAATCGTCCCATAGCTGGGCATAAGCCTCTTATCATTTATTCTTTTTTTTACCCAACCATAATTAAACTTTAATGCTGAAAAAAAGTTTCACGGCTTCCACAAATGTCATACACAAGCCATAGACTACAGAGTAGAGCTGAGCTGCGGTTTCCCGTACCCAGTGCCGCCGCCGCCGCGAAAAAGGGGAAAAAGGGAAATGGTTTGGGAAATGCACAATTAAATTATTAAGCGGCAACTGGGGCGAGCGCTTCGACATACGTTAATAAAAGATGAACTCGCTACCGTGGAAAATAATTAACACGTATGATGAACGTTTAGTTGTGTTGATATTTAGCACATTAAAATACAGAATTGCTAATGCGCCGCGGTGTTTACCTACCCGCGGTAATCCCCAGTGAAATAGCGAGATAAAAAGCCAATGTAATTACATAGTATGGTATGGTCTATTTACATTCAAAACAAATAGGTACTTACAATTACAAGTATGGGAAAGTATTTGATAATTTGGCAGATAGATAGACTTGTTTATGGAGTGTGGAATGTGTCTTGGTAAGGCGAAACAGTTGAAAACGTGTCCATCAGCGGATTTGATAAGCAACAAAACAACACACACTCTCCTCACAACCGTTTTCGCCTAAGCAGCGCCATCTGAAGGCGCTACTGCAGTCTTCCCACCTAGGTGGCTTGACTTTTTTGGCGACCGCAGCGCCCCCAACCTACCCATTTGGTGTCCACTTTTGGAACTATAAAGATTGCGCTCCTTTACTTCAACCCTCCTCATAGTCTTGTTCCTCAATTATATCACAAGCTGACAGCTTTTAAAAAGATCTTGCAAGTTCGTTATGTAAAATGTTATATCGTACCTATTTCTTTTTTAAGTGGGCTGCTGTGATTTTCCTTGTTGGCTTCTTTAAAAGTACCTCTGTTATATTTTTTGTCCGTCAACGGGACTGCTCTGCATCTCATAAATTTACAATTTCCTCCGTGACGAGTTTTCTTTTGTCGTCTAATTTTTTCGTTTTTTTTTGTCCCGTCGGACTTTATTGTAAAGTGATTTTTAAATATTTTAAAAGACTGTCAAAGTTTGTATTATAGAACATATGTACTTACTTATAGGTTACAGATTGCAGATACAAACACAGTTACAGATTCTTTTTAGCAGTGGGAAATAAATAATAATAATAAATAAACAAGCGTTCCATCCAAGTTCCATCCATCTTTAAAATTCCAAGTTGTTCTACAGTTTCTAAATGTACCATATTCGAAGTCTTAAATAGGGATCTCCCTGTTCCCTATAGGATCGCTCACGCCGCAAGTTGAACTTTAAATCTAACTGCATAAAGTTCACGCGACGCGTGAGCGGATCCTATAGGGATAAGGGAGATCCCTATTTAAAGACTTCGAATATAACCCCAGGTATTTGTTTAGGTAGGTATCTTTTTAAATGACGTTCACGTCGACTCGTTCGTTTCCCAAAAGTCCAACAATGACGAAAATTAGCCGGCGGTATGCAAATTAATCCAAAATGCAAATTTCCGTGCGAAACTTTTTAATCTCACGTGACAGCCTTCAGCGAATGATTGAGGGGCTCATTTGTGTTTTTATTACTTTTTAATTTTTCCCATTTTCTAGAGTGGCCTGACTTCGCCGACGTGCAGTATAGAGCGAAGTTTGCGTTCTTTTTTCGAAATGTTATGAATGAATGGTTTACATACGCCAGTCATTTCGTTACTTATTAAAAAACATAGCTTTTAAAGTCTATTTTTACTTCCGTGTGAAGTATAGGTTAATAGGGTATACGGGGTCAAGCAAAACTTTGTGACGATTGGTATTTTACCCACAGAATCAGCTATCGATTCTATGAAGCATGTTTTTTAGTTTTTTTTTTGTATTTTTTTTTGCATGGGATACTTACAGGTATCGCTCACACCATCAATCCCAAACTGGGAAATTAAAAAAAATTACTACCTAACTCGAAAAAAAAAAGTCTAAAAAACGTGCTTTAAAATATGGTCTTAACGCTTTGCTTGGCCCTATAGATAAAATACGAGTACCTACCTAGAGAGCTCCGAAGAACAAACATTACATAATAAATAAATGAATGAATATCTTGGGACAATTCACACATATTGACCTAGCCCCAAACTAAGCAAAGCTTGTACTATGGGTGCTAGACAACGATACAAATACTTATATAGAGAAATACATACATATATAAATACTAAACATCCATAACTCGAGTACAAACATTCGTGTTCATCACACAAAGTTTGCCCCGAGCGGGACTCGAACCCGCGACCATCGGAACAGAAGGCAGGTCACCACCAACTGGACCAATCCGGCCGTCAAATTTTGGGTCTTAGATGTTCTGTGTGACAAGACAATATAGCAAGTAATTTATATAGAAGCTAGGTGTACTAAACAGAGCGAGACGGTACTTCACGCCGGGTCACCGGCTTTCACTAAAGCCCAGGTTCGACCCCATATGGAGTACTGTTCTCATCTCTGGGCCGGTGCACCTCAATACCAGCTCCTTCCGCTTGACTCCATCCAACGAAGGGCAGTTCGTATTGTCGACGAACCCAAACTGACAGACAGTCTAGAACCCCTTAGCCACCGGAGGGACGTTGGCTCTCTGTGTGTGTTCTACCGTTCGTACAATGGGGAATGTTCTGAAGAACTTTTTGAAATGGTGCCACCGACGCGATTCTATCACCTCACTTCCCTCATCAGAAGTAAGGTCCACCCCTACTTGTTGCTGGACGCCTGGCAACCCAAAAACGTTCGGGCTTCGCGTTCTTTTCTTCCGAGAACGTGTAAGCTGTGGAACGATCTTCCTCCTGAGGTGTTTCCGTCGCGCTATGACATGGGGATCTTCAAGAAGCGAGTGAATGAGCTCTTAAAGGCCGGCAACGTATTGGCAACTCCTCTGATGTTGCACTTGTCCATGAGCGACGATGACTACCTCCCATCAAGTAGCTCGTCTGCTCATTTGCCCCCCTATAGTATAAAAAGAATATATATTTAAATGAATTTTCCATACAAATACATTTGAAATCCTCATCCCTGCTTCCTGTGATATGCAATTAATCCTGCAAACCGCATGCACGCGATGAGGCGATAATGGATGCACAGTGCAGAAGCACGCACATATGACATTATCTTCTTCTTCTTCTTTATCAGCGTGTATTCGCCCACCGTTGGGCATACGCCTCTCCAATCTCTCTCTCCATTTAGAGCGGTTGTCCGCTTCCCTCATCCAGACTAGTCCTGCTGTCTCTTTCAAGTCATCGGACCATCGGGCAGGAGGTCTGCCGACACTTCTCCTATCCAACCGGGGTCTCCACTCTAAAACGCGCTTGCATCGTTCGTCGTATCGCCTGCACACGTGGCCCGCCCAAGCCCACTTTAGCTTGGCGACTCTGTAACCCACGTCGACCACTTTGGAAGACATTATAGACTAGATTTGGAAGACATATGACATTATAGAAGGGACAAAATACAAACAACGGCCCGTACAATACAGATTGACTTCGAATACAGTGTATAAGCACGACACAACTTAGAAGGCACGCGGATTAAGCAATAACAGACTGCGTCAACGGCCTAAGTGCTTCGCCGCGCGCCTTCTAACTTGTGTTCTGCTATATTAAAATTTCCTAAATGTAGGTGGCGGTGACAACTTTCGATCCTTTGCCAATTTGTCGGTATTTACATATAGAGGTACCTATTAGACCTACGACCGAGCTATTCTTCGCCGGGGTGACATGGCATGGGGTGAGAGGCACCCTCCTGTCAATCATCAGTAACACTATCTCCGCGCATGTCTCATTGTGATAGCGTGGTAATTCAATTTGAATGAGGTTCGCGGCGCGGTTAGATGACAGATTTTGGAATTAAAATAAACCGACTGAAGATGTGCCAAAATAGATTATAGCCGTTACCCATTTAAGCAAAACAAGACGTAATTTCGGTAAGTAACATAGGCACACTTTTCTTTCACCCTCCATTAAAATTTTCAAAATCCGTCTTAGTTATAGAAGAATTTAAAAATATTTTTGACCCGTGGAAATCCCGATCCCATGAAAATATCGGGATAAAAAGTATCCTATGTTATTGCCCGATTCTCAAACTATCTCCATATCAAATTTCATCAATCGGTCCAATCGTTGCGACGTGAAGGAAGGACAAACAAACAAACACACTTTCACATTTATAATATTTTTATGGATTATCTATACACTATTCTCTTCTGTGATGAGGACTTGTAGTTAGGTACCTACTTTTTCCCTACATAAATTCATATTCCAGTGATGTAGTAGATGCCATAATTGATAAACCCCATAGAATTAAATCAATCAATCAATCAAATTATTCATTTGGCTTTTAACACATTTTTCACCGACACCAGCAGTAACATTTAACAAGTTATATTATAGGTATTATAATATCACTAGGTATGGAGATGTAAACTGCCGATGTTGGAGAAAAGGCAAGCCACCCTCCGTACTAGTAAGAACTGTATGACGGTAGGGTTTGCCCTCCTCTCCTCCCAAATATATCATTAAGAAAGATCTATGTAAAATAAATAAATAAAATAAATATTAATACAATAGTAACATACTATAAGATAGAGATCTTCTACTATCTAAAGTCCCGCGCCTTCATATTTCAAAACGCTTCAATTTATTTTTTATTATTTAAAAAGCACCACCA
Organism: Aethes cnicana; assembly: GCA_963971205.1. Taxonomy (NCBI): domain Eukaryota; kingdom Metazoa; phylum Arthropoda; class Insecta; order Lepidoptera; family Tortricidae; genus Aethes; species Aethes cnicana. The sequence continues at coordinate 4,001,631 of OZ020286.1, forward strand.
ACACTCTCAACGCATACTTGATGGCTGTCTCAGCTAGCACACATGTGTTGAGAGTGTTGGTGGTGCTTTTTAAATACATTGAAGTGTTTTGAAATGTGAAGGCGCGGGACTTTAGATAGTAGAAGATCTCTACTTACTAACGAACTAACTAGACAACGCTTAGCTAATAATCTCAGATATTAGAGATTTTGCAGTAGCATTGTGATATTTAATGTGCTTATCTGAAATAACCAGTTTTTTTTAATATTTATTTTGCTTGGTGCTAAATCCTTTCAATTAAATTTTGTCAAAAAAAAAACATCTAGGCACCTACCCTAATAAAGAAACGAGCAATAAGAAACTGATGCACACTGTCAACTTTATTACAATAATCTATAATCAGTTGTATATCCATTTTGTCATCTAACAGTGAACTTCAACTAAATCGTGACTGAATTGAAAATCGCTGACATAACCGCGGTGACATTTGTCGCGCCGGAACGAATGCGTTGCGGGCGAATTACGATGCTGTGTGACATTTCTACATTTTTACCCCTCGGTGAGGACTGGGGTAATTTGTGGCAAGCAACATGCCCCGTTTATCGCATTGACACTTATTACCTAGACTATCTAAAGGTAGCAATGGGGAACAAAATTGACGAACCGATACGACATGCAATTCTCAGAAAAAAAGGTGCCAGTTGTGCTACTAAAGGCCAGTAAGTCCTTTGAAATCGTTCGTCAAATGCTCGTAGAGATAATCTACGATAGGAAGTCCCGCCCTCCACAATTCAAATTAAAAAGCACCACCAACACTCTCAACGCATGTTTGACGACTGTCTCAGCACGCACACATACGTTGAGAGTGTTGGCGGTGCTTTTTAAATACTTTCCAAATAGGTACATTGAAGTGTTTTGACTTTGTAAGATTTTCCATACAAAGCTACACGATTTCATTGCGGTTAAGTATATTTTTTATCGCGTGATCAGAATTCGGGCCTTTAATTAGATTCGAGTTTGTCTGAAGAATAATTGTTTCATTTTAATATGTCCTTCGAGAAATCATGACAATGACAAACCGATCTAGGAACCCCGAACAAAGAGAAGATAGAAAAATGTGAACACACATTCACATTGATAATCTGTGGTAATATGATACGACGCAGCTGATGCGTTCCCTGCAATCTGCACAATGCACAAAAAACCGTACAAATCCAACAGCCATATAAACAATTTCAAAGGACATTATTGTATGCTGTCTCATTTTTAGAAGTACATAAATAAGTACTTAGGTATAGTAAACAAGAGAAGAAGGCATGCGGTGAATCACTTATGGGCCTTATCCCACTTGCGATTTGCGAGCGAGTTGAAAGCGTTTTTCAATACAAAACTCGTACGCGGCGAACTCGCGGCGTGTTCGCCTCCATACAAAACACGCTCGCAAATCGCAAGTGGGATAAGGCCCTAAGCCGTTGATGCAGAGTCCATTATTGCTTAACCCACGCGCCTCATGAAATTCACTTCAGGTAGTAGCAGAACCGATGGACAGTCGATGTGTGTGACCAAAAAACTGCACACACTATAGTATAGAACACAGGACTTCATATTTATGGCTATAGTACGTGATGTACACATTTCCGTGCAATATAGATACAATTTTACATACTATAATAGGATATAGGTAAGGTTAGTGAATAAAATTCCGGGAAATATTGGAAAACACGAGTTTTAATTATCATTTGAACATAAGTTTCCTTACTTTTTCGTCTCATTAATTTCTTGACCATTGTTAGTTCAATGTTTTATTAGATACGTAATAAAACATTCCCAATTCGCACCAATAAAATAGTGATCCATATTTTGGAAGGGTAGCCGTTTACTGGGGTTCGACTCCGACCCCGTAATAAGAGGTTACGACTAATGTCATTAGGGGCTGCGGTCACCCCACACGGTTTTTACCGCTTTTTAGAGATCCACTGACATATTTAGATCTGCGCTTTGTGTATATGTGAAATAAAGAGAATCAATAGTCTAGAAGTCACATCTACGGATCATCACGTGTAGGAGTAGATCATATTTATTATTTGACTATGGAAGTATGACTATTCAACACAAGAATCTTTAAATGACCAGCTTAAGGTATTATTTTAAAATAACATGCTGCATGTATTAACTAAATATATTCGAATAAATACGAATACGTATGTAATACGAATATATTTCACCGAATATGAATTTCGTATTCGGTGATCTGTGTCGAGAAACAGCGATCATAAAATATGTTTAAAGCCTATAATTTTACCAAGGGCTCTATTTGAAACTGTACACATAGGGATAGGGAGTAATACATCAGAGTTATACTAGCCTATCAGACGATCAGTGATACACTATCTCCCTATTTGGCGAGATAGTACGAGTACGAGTATACCTCTATCACTTGAATAGGCAGAAAATGTAGATGTATTTAGGGATAGGGACACTCACTCACTATCCCTAGAGCCCCTGTATTCTGACAAATGAATGATTTGATTTCTATTACAAGAAACTTTCTTAAGAAAATTTGGCTTTTTCTTTCTTAACGGAACCCTCAGTTATTGGTTTCGTCCACGAACGCAATGAACAATGCATGTCGAGTCGACAATCTAATTACACCGCCGATGCCGGGGTGTCGGCAATTACAAATAAAAATGCCGCCATGATGGTCGCGGCGACATAAAATATACACTCACGATTAACACTTCCAATGCCAACGTCTCCATTTTCCATATACGAAATTACCCATCTAGCTTGCTTGCGGTAGTGAAAGTGTTGAAAGTGGAAACAACGCGGTTTAGCGTTCCATCCAAACGATATCCTCACTTTATCGCTGAAAAGAAAATGCTTTCCAGACAACATTTGGAAACAGGAGTATTGAAATTATGAGGTTTTGTGAAGCAACAGATTTTTTTTAAGTGACTGAAGAAATGGAGTAGGTGCATTTTAGAACGGAATTTATATATTTTCATGTATTAAACCTTCTCGTTTTTTACGGAACCCCAGCGTGTCGCATTGAACACTGCAGTCGATGCATGTCGACAATCTAATTACAGTGGCGGGGTGTCAGTGGTTAAAAATTCAGCCGCCATGCATGATGGCGGCCGGAGTGAATTCTCGTGCCATGCAACGACGCGGTAATGAAGGACTTTGGGAACGGCGGCGGAAAGGAGAAAATTTGAAAGTCTGACGTATAGAGTAGGTAAAAGTGTACCTATACGGTTGGTATATAGCAATGATTTTCAATGACCCGTGGATATTTAATTTTCTTCATGCTGTATAAAAATAACGTCGTACGCCTAACGGCATATCTCAGTAGTACTTTACCTAATATTGTCACCTTTATGTAACCTATGATAATGAAATGAAGAAATTTGAATTTGAATTTTGCCGCAAAATGAAATTTTGGAAGGGGTGTTTTTTCTACTTATAGTTATTTTTAGTTCTATTTTTAAATTTTATTTCTAATTCAATTATTTTATTTTTAAGTCGCCGAATTTGTAATAAAAGAATGTCACTTAACTGTTAAAAAAAAAATGCTTAAAAACCACCCTTAGTAACAAGATTAAAATAAGACGTAGTCATCGGAATACCAAACAGGAGTACAAAAACCGTCATCAAAAACAATTATTCAGTAATAAAAGCGTCTTCCTGAAGTTGACAGCGTTAATTAGCATCGACAGAACCCGCGGGCTCAAATTACGTACGCTGAGTCGCTATTCGGGTTGCCATCATTTGACAATCATATGTATGTATATGTATTAAATTTACGTTACTTTAATTCTACTATATTTTATTTACTTATACGTTACTGTACCAGCAAGGCAGACATTATTGAGACTGATTTAAAATCAGATCTTGTCACTCTGACAGTGTGACTATATAAAAATCCAAGTCCTATTCTTCATTAGGTATCATACATTTACAAAAATGCTTTGTTGTTATAGAAATACATTAAAAATGTCAACTATAAAATTCACATATTACACCTACTTATAAAATAAGCAGATTGTTCATAAGCCTTGCAGCTAAACTATACAATGGTTCACACTTGATTACGGCCTCCGAATAACCGCAATTTCCAACTGTTTCATATTTTTCGGACTCATTCATCCATCCATAACAATATGGATTATGTCCAATGACAATAACGTTACGTAATAATATCCACCCCCTGAAGCTCCCCTCATCTTAAATGTCTTTTGAAACAAATAAAACTGGGATTTGCGGTGGTTAAGGCCCGAGACGTTTTATTGTACCTGCGTTACATTGCAATCAAATTTAATAATAAAAGATATCTCGAGCGAAATGAAGGCAAGGAGTGTTACGAGATTAGGCATCTGTAACTTTTGTTTGTTAGCGATTGAGCCTATATATCTGACAATTTAATGCTCACCGAATAAATACTTGTTTCGTGTCTCAGTACTACTTAATACGGGTAGAAAAATAGCTTTAGACGGATGATTTGGTTACTTGACTGATTTGCAAATACACTTTTACCAGCTTTAAGTAATTTTCTTTTATAATACACATGCAAGTAAAATGTAAGTAACTTCTAAATTTAGGTATCATTACTATGAATTGACTCGTCCGTCATTCAAATTGAAAAAAATCGTTTACATCACCCTTGGCCGTAAAGTGGGATTTTCTGCCCGCTACGCGGATAGAAAATCTCACTTCTTGGCCAAGGCAAGACGTAAAACTTTTGATAAACCACGCCACGGGCGATAATTCGTAAAGCCCCAGATCGCATATTTATGGCCCTTACCTTCGGTTCGGGCCACAGAAACCTGCGATCTGGGACATTTACGAATTCACCACCCTAGGTCTGTACTATTAAGTACTTACACCTAGGTGGTTTCACGGAACTTTTTACTAACGTTAGGCAAAGAGCGAATGGCGGGAGAATTTTACAACTAAATAGTTGGCAAACTGAATTTTGGACGTGCTGTTAGGTATCATTAACTTTTCTTTTCTATAAAAATCCTCGTGTTTCCCCTTATAAAGATGACGGCTAATTAATTAACAAAGTATCGAAAAAGCAACCGGATATGGCTCAATGCTCGGCGGCCATATTGCGGATTAATGGCGGCGCTTCCTGTCGGGAAAGAATGGCGCTAATTTGTCTTAACATGAAAGATTAAGATGCTGGAAGATTATGATTCATAATATATCATAAATAAATTATGACTGTGTTGTTTACTGGAGACTCTGGCTGCCCTGTGGAAATATCGAGACAAAAAGTATGTATAGTCCATGTATATCCAGTTAGGGCACTGACAAGAACTAAATTGGCTCTATTTAAGCAGTATTTAAACGAAACCTATTTGATTTTGCAAGGCGAGTAAAATATATGTTAATATTTACTACACACTTTAAAAACATGCTATTTCGTAAAAAGGATTTCGAAAAAAAATCTAATCCTATTTAACGGTTCTATAAGTTCATTTTTTAACGCAGATTTCTATAATTAAATAAACTATTCCGTCATACTCATACCAAAAAATTAGCTTAATTATATAGTTCATGCATTGTGGATTTTTCTTCATAATGTAAATAATAAAATGTCAAAAAATAAAACTTTGATCTGAGATATTTTACGACAAGCCAATTATTTTATAATAATATATCGTATTCAGTAACTACACAATCCACAATATCGTCAACGAAACCTACTTCATATTATGAAAGTCCACATATGAGTAAGTTAAGTGCCCATTATTATTTACCTTCCAGTTTGAAGAAAATCTAGTTCCACGTTTGAAAGTGCTCCATCTGATTTCCATAGAGATTTTATTTTTTAGACCGCCCGCGGACGGCTATTGTTATGACGACAATTATTGCGATGGATTTCTGTTTGCGGCCAGTATTTAGGGTGTAATCCCAAGTGATTAAATAACGTCCTTTGTCGATTTTGGTGTACTTTTGCATTGTCGTTGCTATTTCGTATTTTTAATTGAACACGATCATTTTTCGTAGCATTGTACATGACCAAACTAAAAGCGATAAATATTTCAACGACTGTCTAATTTCTGTGACCTGTAAATACGTAATGATTTTTGTTCGTGTAAGTAGATACTAAGGAAACAAGCTCTATTATAAGCCCAATAGAATTTTATTCCCCGTAACCTTCATGTAAGTTTACAAAGGCAAACAACATGGCAATATGACTTTACCTCTTTGGCGGAACCTCCTTTATTATTAAACCAGAGATTTATGCGCTCAACTTTTTAATATTTATGGGCTTGCTATAAATTTGGCGACGAGCTTTCGTGGGGGCGTCTTGAGGAGGGTTTAAGAATCAACAAGTTAGATATTGCTTTCGTTACGTTTGCGAGTTGAAATATTGTTTTAAATAGCTCAGGTTGGAAATGATTTATTTTCGTGTTAGGCCTTCTTTAACACAGCAATATTTTAGTATAGAGTTACCTCTTTCTAAAATAGTATAGAGTTGGTATCTTTTTTACGCACTCACTTATCAATTCAAAGTGTAACAGTATAGAGTAGGTACTTAGTGTCTTGAAAAAAAAAAACAGTACGTAGATATCTACTCGTAGATAGTTAGTGACACATACGTGGTATAGATCGTCAAAACTAAAACTATAGACTAAATTGGCAGAATTACTTATGCTTCCAAATCGGCGACGTACTTACACAATTTCCCGTCTTTTGTCACTCAGTAACATAGCCAGTCCATGATATTATAGTCGAATATACGTACAGTCTATTAGGCAACGTAGAAGCGAACTTGATTCAATTCAATAGCAAATTTGAACTAGAGACAAAGGTGTCTCAAGTGTCTTGCATGGCGCGATAAACGTTAGAACGTATTGGGTGACTAGGTAACATGATTTTAGTATGAAGATCACAGAGTAAATTTACGTATTGTGTTGTGAACATTTCCAATTAAAACAATATGAGATTAGTTCCGTATAAAATTAAATGATATTTGTATGAGCGAATGATAAATTCCCTATGATTTTTATACTTAAGGATAGGCCCATCCGAACATTCAGTCGCCATTTTCTTCATACAACGAAATACAGCGCCGTCTGGTGGTCAACTGCATGAACTACGAGAATGTTTTGCGCGCTATAACCTCGCAGTGACGTAACGAGAGGTGTTGCTGGCTTTTTTATTTTATTCAGTACAAGCGACGTGAATGTTGTAATATCGTTTTTTGTAATAAAACATGATTCAAAAATCAACTTTTGTTTATTTATTGACAAAATAATTATTTATTTATATTTTCTTAGAAGTCCAAATTAAACATCTCACGTGAAATTCTTCATGTGTAAAAATGACGTCCTTACAAGGTTACTTTAACAAGCAGTCTCCGTAACTATGGCAACTCCGTAACATGGCGTAAATATGGCGACTTCGTGTCATAAATTTATTGTTTACAAAAATATTTCGATTGATGGAATAAACACAAGGTAATGTTAATCACCGATGAAACGATATTTCATGACACTTTTTCACTTTGCCTACGTGATTTCTGCAGCCTTTTATCACGCAAGTCGGCATTTTTTAAGGGTTGCGTATATGTTGTTTGACATCCGCACGCGCCGGTGTCTCGCTGAGCAATGTGTCACGATTGGTGACCAAACTTGGATTGGGCAATTTTGGGCACCAACAAAGTGGGGTTATATGTCATGTGCGTAGACCCGGTCTATACGAAGTATTATATATGTCTATGTAAATTCCTAACGTAAAATCCTGTCCTAAGGTACAATGACCATTTATGTCTATAATTATTTGAATATAATTTGAAATCTTACGTCAAATGTTGGATCCCACCATCGATTTAAACTACCACTACTTCCTCATCCCTCGTATGTAAGTACATACGCTACACGACTCAATTTGAACCCACTTCACGCAACAATTCATCATAATCCAACTCAACATGGCGCCCGCGGGCCCAATTCTCTTAAGAGGTACCCAATGTTACCCATTACATTACATTAATTTCTGAGACGTCTGTGTCTGACTTGCAATCCCGTTTAGACAAAGAGATCCCCAAGATCCGAAGGTATGAGATTGTCCCTGTTTGAATAGCCGCTAATTTCATTATGACGGTTTCGAATTTAATTTTCGAATAGCACTCGTGACGGTTGGAACCATGTTGGAACTATGGCTATAGAATTTGCTGGCCAGTGTTTGTGAAATCAAGCGGTTTTGATTTTAATGTAAAAAAAGTAAATACCTAAGTACTCGTACAAAAAAAAACATTTCGACATTGTAACTCTGCTAGCATATAGATATTTGATATTTGTTTTGTAGAAAACTTTTTTGTAACCTTTAGCGTAATTAAATATTTATCAGTAATACTTACAATTGAAGCCGTGGTGGCCTTGTGGTTCGACCTACCGCCTCTCATGCTGAGGGTCAGGGGTTCGATTCCGGCTCGCACCTCTAAGTTTACTTATGTGCGAAATTCAATTTGAATTTACCACTGAGCTTTTCGGTGAAGGAAAACATCGTGAGGAAACCTGCACGCACCTGCGAAGTAATTCAAAGATGTGTGTGAAGTCCCCAATCCGCACTGGGCCCGCGTGGGGACTATAGCCCAAACCCTCTCGTGATGAGAGGAGGCCTGTGCCCAGCAGTGGGCCGTAAATAGGCTGTTGTAGTAGTAGTAGTAGTAGTAATACTTACAATTAAATGCAAGGCATGAGTTTTTTAGTAAGCCATCTTTAAAATATTATGCTATCTTCACCAGAAACAACCCCCATTTATAACAATTGCAATTTGGTACAAAACGAAGCTTCCAAATGAAATTAAAAAGGGTTATTGTAATCGTTGCGTGACTTTATGATTTATGAGTTTCACTGTATGATTTTTCTTGGGTTAGATTGGGTTTCATTGCAAATATTGGAAATTCATTAATATCCAAATAAAATACCTACTACTATAGGCCATTTGCGTCCCACTGCTGGACACAGGCCTCCTCTCATCACGAGAGGGTTTGGGCTATAGTCCCCACGCGGGCCCAGTGCGGATTGGATACTTCACACACATCTTTGAATTACTTCGCAGATGCGTGCAGGTTTCCTCACGATGTTTTCCTTCACCGAAAAGCTCAGTGGTAAATTCAAATTGAATTTCGCACATAAGTAAACTTAGAGGTGCGAGCCGGAATCGAACCCCCGACCCTCTGCATGAGAAGCGGTAGGTCGAACCACTAGGCCACCACGGCACGGAATAAAATACCTACATGCAAGCAAATGATGCCTCATCCAACGCTATTTCCGGCTGAAAGGCTCAACAATATGAATATCTTAGCGCCCTCAGAGTAAATATCGCTCGCGACACGAATCCGTGCAGAGTGGGGGAGATATTACTCCAAATGTGGATTTGAAAATAAAAATGTACATGTGAAGCATTATAGCATTAACCAGTTGAAGACTGAATACTGTTGTGTAACTTTCAAGTATTTAACGGAGTACAGTAATAGTTGATTATTGGACAGTCGGCAGCACTTACTACTACTACTACAGCCTATTTGCGTCCCACTGCTGGGCACAGCCCTCCCCTCATCATGAGAGGGTTTGGGCTATTGGGTCCAGTGCGGATTGAGGACTTGACACACATCTTTGAATTACTTCGCAGATGCGTGCAGGTTTCCTCACGATGTTTTCTTTCACCGAAAAGCTCAGCACACAGCAATTGAAGAGCTCAAAACGACACGACACTAGACAAAGTCATGCGCGTAACCTAATCACTGGAAATACAAATACAAATTCGTTTATTTTCCATATTAGCATGCAACATTCCTTAGTTTTAACAAACAATCATAGGCATTTATGGAAAAAGGGTATGGGCACAGCTAGTGCTGATTTTAAGCCCATCCGACGTCAATAGTGATGGCAATTATGTTCCAGTTTTATAACAAACAATCAATGAAGTAACGTTTAAGTAGCACATAATACTATTAAAATTACATTTTCTTATACAAAGCAATTTTATATATAATGGGTTAGAACTTAACTGATTTTTATAAAAAAAAAGAAAGAAATTCCGCACATTCGAAATAAGAGTGTAAGTAGTTGAGTACCTTTGGTACATCATTTTAACCTATTCATTGCTTAGTTACTTCTGCTGCTTTAGGGTACTTTATAATACATTCCCAAGTTTGGATCAATGTAGAGTTTATCAATTCAAATTCGAACCTTGCTACATTTGCACTTCCGAAAATGAAATATACCACCAGCACTTGCTAACCTCTTGCTGAGAACAAGTCAGGCAAATAATCAAGATTTTAACGATTTTTTTCTTCTTTATCAATTTAATTCAAATTCATATTCAATCATTTATTCAGCAAATTGGCCACATCGGGGCACTTTTACACGTCAGAAATAGTTATTTGTGCAACAAGAGAGCAAAATAGTTTTTTGCTTCGAGTGCCATGTTTGAGTCATGAGCTAGCGAAAGATTCTATAGTTGAATCACGAGCGTCTAGCGAGTGATTCTAAATTAGAATCTTGAGCTTAGCGAAGGACTCAAAAGCACGAGAAGTAAAAGAAATTGCTCTCGAGTAGCACATACAATTTTTCACCTCAGTAGCGAGAACACATAAAAGGTACTTGCAAAGAATACTTACATCACGAAAAATATGAAATAACATTTCTTCTTCACTCCTTTCATTAAAATTATTACTTAAATTTCATGTTTTAAAAGAATTACTTTAAAGTTAGCTGTCGAAAATTAAGAAGAAAGACATGATTTGACATGAAAGAATGGCGGCAATTTTCTAAACGTATGTTCGGAAACTAGTACAATGATAAATTTCGAATTTATTCGGTAACATTTGAAAACTTTAAGTTTACTTTAAATTAAATCTTTAGTTTAAAATGATTACAAATAACATAATTATATAAAATATAAGTCATTTTAAAAATTGCAAGATTTTCAGAAGGTAAAATCAACGTATACCTAATTTGAATGCCTAAAAATACACGGCGGTACTGATGCATTGCGCGTATCCGAACGTTTCTACCTAGATGCCGCAGTATGAAACGACCATTCCCAGTTATCAAACTTAAAAAAAAAAGAAAAAGCGCGGGAACGATTTCACTACATTTTAAGAAGTTTTTTATTCGTTTTGTTTTTAAGTAGGTACTTTTATTTGTTTATTCTTCGTATATTACTGAATAATTTTGATCTAGAATAGTAAATTGATCACATTAAACTAAAACATAACACTGTGGCTGCATAGCTTAGGCCTTTGCCTTTGCCTGATGGGATTGCCTGATGGGATATATGGACTAAAAAAAAACAAATTAAAAAAATACTTTGTTTCACTCAGTGAAACAAACACGATTTTGCTCACTGATTTCTGACAGCAAAGTCTACTTGTTCGAGCTGCTGAGGTGAAAAAGAATTTAACAGCGCTCCCTAGACCCATTGCTTGAGAAGAAGCGCCGCCTTTACTCTTAATGCCTTTTACTCTCCCTGTAATGATAATGTAATGTGATGTCCAGTATCTCAGACTGATTGGACATAAGATATCTGCTTACCTATCAGTCTGCCAACCGCTTTTGTTAGGTCGAATAGGGACGGTAAACCTTCCCTCCAAATTAGAATTATGCTAATTCATGTAAATGAAAATATGCTTTACATTTCCTCATTTACAATATTTACAGTAACATGCGAAAACTCGAAATGAAGAAGCCATTTAATTTTTATAGGCTAAGTATAAGTATCTTCATTCTTCTCTCGTCATTGCAGAACCCTTTGGAACACTATTTCACTATCGTTCTAAGATCCTATAAACATTGAAACTTTTAGCTCATCTTATCATCGCTTGTGAAGATGATTTCGAATGCACCGTTTTGATTATAGTGATACTAGCTTCTGCCCGCGACTTCGTCCGCGTGGACTTCGGTTCTAACGTTCCCGGGGAATAGAGCGTTAAACTATAACAAATTATATACGAAAACCGTCCTCTTGAATCACTCTATATCTACTTAAAACCGCATTAAAATCCGTTGGGGAGTTTTAAAGATCTAAGCGTACATAGAGACATACAGACAACGAAGCGACTTTGTTTTATTCTATGAGAGTAAACGCCCGGTTCATATATATCGGTTTAAATATAACGGTTTAAATTTGCATTTGGACCATCAGAATCTGTCAAATACTAACCACCCGTAGCCAAAACTGGGCGTTTTGTGGATAAAGGAACCGGACCTATGACAATACTTGCGGCCGGTCTCCAACGAGGTGGAGATCACAAGGAATTCATCTGATGACGGCTCTAATTATGATGATGATGACCGCTCTATCGTATAATCTGAAATGATCAATCAAATGACGAACAGACTGTAGGTATCACGGATACCAAAATTTAATCTGCGCACACGTCACTCGGTAAAGCGGTGTCCACACACAATGCTCTTCCGCGCCATTGTCTCAGCGGGCATTGTGCACGCGCCTTTTTAGGGTTGCCAGCGAAGGGCGATTTAAATACACCAGATGGAAAATTACAAATTTTTGCAACATTGTCGTATGATTGCAAAAAATAGGACGAGACTGAATGGTTGATGACCAAATGAATAAAAAAAAGTTTTTCCAAAAATTAAATTTTTGGGATACGCCTTTATTGCTGACTGTACTTTTCTTTGTAAATCCTTCATCTACCCTTCAAGACGAATCAAACGAGCCCAAATTCGATGTTTTTTACGTTTAATTGACGTTACGTTTTAATTGATCGTTTTATTACGGAGTTCCTGGTGTGTGGAGTGGACAATGCAATATTATGATGATGTGGAGCCCCACATCATCATAATATTGCATTGTCACGCGATTTTGCACGAATATGTATTCGTGCAAAATTTCAGCTCAATCGGAAATCGGAAAAAGGGTCAAATTTAACTTGCAAGATTCAATTCAATTAATTACGAAAAAAAACCAAGAGCCCTTTCTAAATACTTGCGATTGATAAACTCATGAAGTTAAATTAACAATGGAAATTAAGCTCTTTGACGCCAAGATTTTTAAAATCTCGTCGCTCTATGTCGTCTAAGCTAGACGACAATGTCAATCATTGATTTTGTCGTCTATTAGGCTGGGTCTTCTGATAAAATAAAGATTTTGTCTGCTTCGAGTTTTCCTAAATTAAGGGTTCTGTTTTTCTGATCCTTTAAAAAGCTTGTACAAAACGAGGCATCGACTCGACAATGCTGTGACAGACGCCGTCCCATCTATTCTTTATTCCACCATGCCGGCCGCCGTCTCCCGGGGCCGCTCTTTTCAGAGAGCCAACCACAGACATTTTCTGTATTTTTTGACATTGGAAATGTCTTTTCGTTCGCTCCAGTATAGGCTCCGATTTCACGAAAAAGTGCAATCCCCTTATATCTCGGAGAGTTGCTAAGATATGATATTCAAAAAAGCTCAAAAGACGCGTATTCATAAGAGCTGTAAGGTGCAAAAAGAATGATTCGAGAAAGATAGGAACGAAAAAAGTTACGGCCACAATAGTGAAAAAAACGTCATGTTCACTCAGATAGACAATCCATGCCTGTCAACTTTAACACGTTGATGATAGAAAAAGTAGTGATAATGATGATTTAGTGTATTTTTCAACACGGTCGGCTCTTGTACTACTATCACGCAAGGCTCTCAACGACATTGTTCTGTGGCCCTGGAGTGTTTGCCAACCTGTGCGGCGCGGACTGAAAATAAAACGGGATTTTGACGAAAAGTGAAGTTTTTTTTTAACGCTAACGGATCTGGTAATGAAGTTGAACAGTGTAATGTAGGATTTACAAGTAAGGCAATAGATTTTAGAGGCGGAGGAGGCAGTGGCTCTTTGGTTTTAAAAATAGGATTATAAATTAACGAGTTGTAAAGGAGTAATTGATTGAAAACTTCGGATAAATTAATTAATTTGAAGATGTAAGGACTCTTTCAAAACTCCCTAAATCAAAGACAGTTCTAATTATTTTGAACTTTCTCTCTATTAATACTCGTATTATAAATACGAAAGTCTAACTCTGTCTGTATGTCTGTTACCTCTTCACATTTAAACCAGTGGACCGATTTAGCCAGTATAGGAGATATATCACATAGTTCGAGTAGTTGGAATCCCGGGGAAGGACATGGCTAGTGGCTAGCGAGAACAGAAGCTAGTATTTACTGAATAATTTAATATTTGAATTCCTTTAGTAACACGGAAGAGGGTATTATTTTTTAGCCGCAGCTCCTAAATTTAACCGATCCGTCTGCGCCGGCGGGTTCTAATGAACAAACACACGGAAGGGTATTGACACAGTGCACCAGTGTGCGTGGATCAAAACTCCGGTTTGCGAAGAGTTCGAGGCTTTTCCAGAAGCTTCCAGGCTCAGGGGTAGGGGGTGTGTGGGTCGAGTTTATCCATAGGATCCGCCAAATAAATCGATCAATTGTATTTTTTTATTGCTAACGGCCAGGTCCACGGGCTGCGGACTATGCTGGGGAAAAAATCCCATTAACCTCGGAAGGTTCAAGAAGTTCAACAATAAATTTCAAACGAAAATTGGTTCAAACAAAATCGCTCTCGTAGTTTTTGAGATAAGTATTGGGAATAAATTGGAATCATTTCGGTAGCTACGGAACCCTTCATATAAGTGAGTCCGACTCGTTCTTGGGCGGTTTTCTTATGTAGATCGATTTTTATATGTATTATCATGACCGTTTCATGATAAGCCGTGGTGGCCTAGTGGTTTGACCTACCGCCTCTCATGCCGAGGGTCGGGGGTTCGATTCCGGCTCGCACATCTAAGTTTACTTATGTGCAAAATTCAATTTGAATTTACCACTGAGCTTTTCGGTGAAGGAAAACATCGTGAGGAAACCTACACGCATCTGCGAAGTAATTCAAAGATGTGTGTTAAGTCCCCAATCCGCACTGGGCCCGCGTGGGGACTATAGCCCAAACCCTCTCGTGATGAGAGGAGGCCTGTGCCCAGCAGTGGGACGCAGATAGGCTGTAGTAGTAGTAGTAGTAGTTATCATGACTCCATTTCTCCATCTTGCTTGTAATCTGATATCCGAACAGCAACTTACATTAAGTAACATTTGACAAGCCTGTATCACGGCTTACTTTCTGCTGTTACTTTTTCAATGCGCACTACGCACATGCAAATAACAATAGTATTTATTCCCTAGTGCATGAACTCCATTTGTGATGCCGCAGCGATGGAATTACGCCTTTTAACCAACGGAGACTTAAGCCTTGTGCTTGGAATGATTTTGAATTTAAGCTCTTGGGGACAGGGTTGAAGTTAGAATGCTGTATTTAGGTAGTTACGTGGTGTTGGAATAGGGAGCGTGATTGAGCGGTACATACAAACTCACTCTGGCGTTCTCTATTCAAATAGGACATGATTCGAGAGACGTCGCGTTCGGTTTTTTTTTCGACTCGATTTTTCCGATATATTTGCGTATTTCAGTAGAATATTAAGCGGGTGTTGATACAAACAGGCGGTTGTACGGTTTACCAGGAATTTGATCTGAATGTAAATAAGTATCAAAGCGTTAAATAAACATGTTAAATAGATAAACAGACTAGTTAAATAATTGAGGGTCTAACTTACCTACGCTCCTTACAAAATGTATGGACCCACCACATACATTCAGTAGTTTTCCGTTCGGAATCCCGAATTGCATGTATAGGGTGGTCTATACATTTTGTATGGAGGGTATGCGTTCGGAATCTCGAATCGGAATACCGACTGTATGTGGCCGGCCTAAACGCCTCACTTCTGGTGATTACTAGATTTTACCTGAAAATTGTACACCCCACCACTTTTCAAGACAAACGACTTTCTTAGATTAGATATATCACACTTAATTTGACCCCCCCCCCCCACGTGTACCTGAGGAGGCACGGGAACATTATCCATTCTACTTTTCCATAATGGTATAAATACACGCTTTTTTCAACGGTGAAATTTTCTCCAACAAAGCTTTGATGCGTTATTCAATGTGCTACGACACTCGTAGCGGCGTAGCGCCGTAGCACCTTCATTGCCTACGACACAAAGAAACCGCGCTACGCGATATCACTATAAGCACGTGGAGCATTAAAAAAAATACATTGGATGTGGCTTATTAAATTCGTAGCTTTAAGAAAAATATATTGTTTTTAAATACAGGCTGGATTGCTTTGCTACAAATTTTATACTACTAGTTTTCCACGAGGAGCTATTGTAACATAATCAAAAGCTTTGACGGTATTTATTTCACTAATATAATAATGAACCTAGTGAAATCAGATCGAGCATTTTAGATTGTATTATTTTATTTTGCACCTGTTTTACATTTATTGAGGTAAAGAATAGTAAACATCTGTTTTCGTGCCAGACAAGACTGCTGTACTAAAATCCTTGCACCAAATACACTTAGTACAATAAACTTAAAGCACTAAACAATGTCTCCTCCGTGTTTGCACTTCTCAAAAGTTATCTTTGGTTGAAGGAACGCGCCGTCGGTGTGCGATACCGCTTTATTACGAGATAAACGAGGCTCTATTGTACAAACAGGCTTCGAAGGAGAAGGAAATATGCCAATCTACATCGTCTGAAGTAATGGAGAGATTTGAATAATGTACGCTGTGATGTAAAATAACTTCCAAACGCAAAGTGGAAAAAAATATATTTGATTTTTGTGCATTGATACGAAATAACAAGAAAGCGACTATTATTTTAAAGCGAATGTTATTTGTGTGTTTTTTTTTACTAAAATATTTTTTAGATTTGGTACAGTCGACCAAGACTAGAATGTAAGTAGTGAGTGAGTGTTACTTAAAGGTACTTAACATCAGTTTTATAGTTCATGTTGATGAGTAACATATACTTATTTGATATTTTATTTTAATTATACTTCGTCCTTAGCACTAATGACGTGTAACATATGACGTTTTGTGGTTAACAAACTATACCTTCTTCCCCACAAAGACATGTTATGCAAAAGATAACCAAACAGTGCGTAAAATTTATAATTTAATTCGTATAAATTATTTATCATTTAGAAAAACATATTCTAGTTTTATTAGTCACAAGGGTAAATACTGAATTTTCTCTACATTTGTTTACATTTTGGTTTTATCCTGCATATATCACGTCCTCGTCGCGACTTGCTGTGACGCGCCTAACGCGGTAATTAACGCGTGTACACACGTTATTAATTCATCGCTTATTAATTAACTTGTATACGTACTTAAGTTGCTCTTGCTTCATTCGGATTATCCACGCTTTTATGAATAAAGTAGATATGGTACTTAGTTGAGTATTTTTTACTGCCATCCTGATTGAAGCCGTTGTGGATGCTTATGTTATTGTATAACAACAAAATGTGTTGTTGTTGTATAACAACAAAAGCATGGCAATGGAGACGGGAAAACCTTTCCACTCTTTATTTAAATAACACCCATGTAATAGTACATTACAGACCTAGCTAGGGTGGTGAATTCGTAAATGTCCCAGATCGCAGGTTTCTGTGGCCCGAACCGAAGGTGAGGGCCATAAATATGCGATCTGGGGCTTTACGAATTACCGCCGGTGTTTTGTCAAAAGTTTTATCTTGCCTTGGCCAAGAAGTGAGATTTTCTCTCCGCGTAGCGGGCAGAAAATCTCACTTTACGGCCAAGGGTGATGTAAAGTATTTTAATGTTGAAGCTTTTTGAATACCAATACAAATGTAACTCCAACACACGTAAAAAAGAGAAAAAAGAAACCTATGCTAACTTTAATTTCTCGATGAAATATTCTCATATTTGGAGCTGACTTCACAAACCAGTCATTCGTTCATTCCATTCACTCACGGTATCCGCTGTTATCTGTAGATCTGCGGGAATTGGCTTCGCTCGGCCTTCCACTCGGCTGGCTCGGTTACTGAATCGGTGTAGAGGAAATCGATTTCCACCTGTAAAATCACTTTTAATCATATTACAAGTACCTACAAGTATTATCTATTAATGACAATAATTGTAATCGTTTTCTTTAAAATATTTTAGGTAACGAAAAGTTCGGTACCTAATTAGGTATTTAAACAGTAAAAAATAGTATACCTACATACGAGTATAATAGTTTCAGCGTAAAATTATACTTTTTCATGGTTATTTAGGTAACTCGTCGCTTATAGTAAAGTTTGTATAGTATTTATCACTGCTCACTGCCTTTATTGCATTGTGGTTATACGATGGTCACAAAACTAAAATAACATAATCTAATAACTTTTCATAACATAATTTTGGACTCTTTTTATGGTATCAGGAATTGTAAGTGTAAATTATTCTGAATAACAAAAACACAAGGATTCTAAAATATCGATACCTATATACCTTTTCCTGAAAACGCTCATTCAAAGTTTTACCGTCCTAGTTAGCTCTGGAGCCGATTTTGTATCTGTATGAATATTAAAGCGTAAAATTTAGTCATATAGCGCCTCCTTCCTTCATCCACATTTTCAGGTTTCACGTTAACGTGAAACTATATCAAAGACTCATTAACGTAGTATCATCGAGGCTCTATACAAGCGTCAATCTGATCAAATTTCCAAATCATTAGGACCTGTATTACAATTAAATACATGTTGCGTTACAGCCCTGCTTATGTTAAGAATAAGAATATGTTTATTGCCACACAGAAATATACAATGATACCAATAATTAAATAAAAGAAAAGTTATATATATGTTGTGTTTGTGTCAGCATGCGTACATTTTTATTTACAAGTATTTTTTTTTGGACGGTAAATTTTTCGTTCATTCATGTTTGATTGCATCGTAAAATGAAAATGTTTTCTCTCTCATTATATTTATATTTTTGATTTATATGAGATAAATGAGTGGAAGATAAAAATTGATTCTTATGAAATTTGGTGTGTATATTCAGTAGATCTGAGAATAGCACGTAAGCTATTTTTCATATCCACCCCAAATAAAACCAAGGCGGTACGAAGTCCGCTGGGTCAGCTAGTTTATTATAAAAATCTTGAATATTTGTAAGTTCCTACTACCTGTAACAGCCAGATAAATGTGCAATTTCCATTTAACTAAAGATAAGTTCGTGAAATAAAGATGCGAAAGCGATTAAAACCATTTCCTACCATCCATTTGGTATTATGCTTTGAGACTGGTCACCACTCACCAGCAGCCATTCCTTTCTCTCTGCCAGAGTGCGAGAGAGCTGCTAAATGTCGCTTGTTACAAGTGGACGCGAGCATCTGCTAAGCTCCTTACGATTTAAAAATACACCTACAGAGAGGGGTAGGTTTTAAAGCCCGGCTTACCCCCGTCTGCCCCCCCCTTTCCCCTTCACGTGCGTTTTGACGCGATTATCATAGCTGGCGGTATCTCGCGCAATATTGTTTGGGAAGCGCATCCTGGAAACTGTTGATGCGGCATTTTAAGTACTTTGCTATTTAGATAGCAAGCAAGTTTAGTTAGCATTGGGTGGCATTGGTATTGGGAAAATCAATCCGCTCCGAATGGGAAAATTGGGAAGACACTTTTAACTGATGTTTCCCTTGTGTACCAATTTCTATTCTATTAAGTACTGATTTATTTTCTGATTGCACCCAAAATAAACATAAAATCAGTAAAAAAACACGAAAAAAAAAACAATTCAACAACAGTTGATTTTTGTAGCTTTTCTTGTAAAATAATGTATATTCAATGATTAAAAAAAGTCTTTTGTGTACTGTGAAAGCTGGCCTGGCTGGCTTCTACAGTACCTACCTACGCGTTTCTTGCATCTTTAGGTATGTGTGAAAGTTTTTGCCATTACAGAACTGCAAATTTTATGTTAAACTTTTTTAAGCTTCAAAATATAAATCCATATAAATTCAATTTATCCCAGTGACAAACCCTCTTAAATCATTTCTACATAAATATAAAACTCGGATATTTTTTGTATTTTTATAGATTTTGCATTATACTCGATGCCGCCTCCACAGTTTAGCACCTCGCCTCCCGCCGCGCGGATTTTGAATCTGTTCCTTTGTGACGGTTTTAATATGGAAATTAACGTTCTACCGTGTGACGCGCTCACAAACTTATCAGCTGCCGCCGAAACCCGCACCGTGTCTAAAAATGATCCTTAATTCTGTGGGATTAAGTTGGTAATTGGAGGGTTCAAGTTTTTTGCAGGTTGAGTTAAGTTTGTCGGGGACAAAGAGTTTTCCGCTAGGACCGGTGAGCTTGGGACACCTAATTGATTTTTTAGTTACCTTTTTTCGAGGCGTTTATAAAATGTCGGCAATTGTTTTTTGGGCGTGTGCGTGAACGAACTACAAAGAGATGACTCTACTCTACTAGATCAACGAAATCTTAATTTCCTTCACAAAATTGTTTTTTTTTTCTGTCTTCTTAGGTGGCGATTATTTTATGTTTTAGTTAGAAACACATATTTAGTAAGTAGGTATTTTTATTTTACTTAACACCATTTTAGTTTAAACGTAATTGAAACGATGGTAAATCGTAAAGGAAATTTGCAACCAACTAAGTTTAGAAGAGAAAACTTTTCAAACCAAATGTTCAATACATTTCTCATATTGTCTAGTAGTACCCTTGACACAACTAAAAAATGATTAAAAAGTCATGTCTATTATCAAGTCCTTCCACCATGGACGAAAAAAAAACAGAATTCCCTAACGACGCTCCCCTTTGTTCGAACCAAAAAATAAAACGCGTCCACTCACTTCACCAGTCCACAATCACGGAAAAACCACTAATAAAAGATATCCATCTCTCGTTACGTTCGTTTCCCGGTTCGTTCCATTTCCATCTCGTTGTTCCATTGCCATTTTTTCATACTTCAGTCTTTTTAAAAAGAAAGGAAAGGAACATTTTTCAGGACTGATCAAAAGAGTCGCATTTGTGTACATTTTTACATCTATTTGTAGGTGAGTGGACTTCCCTTTAAAAAGGAAATACTTACCCTACTAGAAAATGCTAAGTACTTTCGAAATGTCATCCTATTAAACGCAACAAAAGTTGTAGTCAAAATCATATCGATTGAAAAAAGAATACCTACGTGTTTATTTTTTCTTAGCTGCCAGTCACTTCACTGGCTGGTTACATTACAGCATTACGCCATTCACATTCTAAAATTAAAAAGCAGAGATAGGGAGAAGGGGGTCTATTCCTACGCTCGTCATTGCAAAGATCCATTCCGTTATACGCTCACATCAACTGTTTGAATAGACCCACGCAGCGATGAATTTATTGTGCTACCATGCTAATTTGAAAAGGCGCATGTCCTATTGCAGTCCATAGATATAAGACCTTTTTAGATTGCATCACGTTACCACCCCGTGTGCTATTGTCACGCAAATCCGATGTATCGCTTTCACTTCAAACTCGTGTGATATGTTAATGTGTCATTTAATTCCTATCATTGAGAGAGCCTTGTTATATTTCAATTTATAAATTATATGTGTATACCTACGTCGGTTTGTTTGTTGGGTACCTTAGTTTAATTTGCAATGAGATGAACTGCTAAAAGTAGGTACTGTTCGGACGTTAGATACAGTACAAAATGCATGTTTGTGAGTGTCAAGGCACAATGTTCGTCTTGAATGGTCTCAGATGGAAATGCGCTGGTTTATTTATTTCGTATATTACTCCAATTGTAATTGTAATTCCAAAAGCACCTATGGGACGTACAATAGGGTGTGTTCGTAATTTCATGCTTTATTAATTAATCTGTGCGACAGAATATCGCAAACTGTGCGCAAACTAAATACGTAGTTATCGAATGTGCGAGATTTTTCGTTTTTGCTTGCCAAAGGGAATGCGAATTCAAATATTCCGAAATATTCCGATATTAAAAAACAACCTCCATCGCGACAGGAATTGGCAATAAAACCGCGGTGGGCTGAAAAATCGATGTGGACAGACGAGCGGCGCACAGTCAGCGGCTAAAGTAGACGAACTGATGGAGTGCTCAAATGTATTACACACGCTCTTATCCGTCAGGGTATGGAGTGTGGAATGTGTCTTGGTAAGGAGCGCAATCTTATATGGCGAAACAGTTGAAAACGTGTCCAGCGGATTTGATAAGCAACAAAACAAAACACACTCTCCTCACAATCGTTTTCACGCCTCAGCAGCGCCATCTGAAGGCGCTACTGCAGACTATCCGCCTAGGTGGCTTGACTGGAGTGGCGACCGCAGCGCCCCCAATCTACCCGATTTGGTGTCCACTTTTCGAACCCCCCCCCATACATAACATAATAGATCTAGTCCTGCTGAGGGGGGGGGGGGTTATGACCCCCATGACCTGCCCCCCTGTATCCGCCCTTGATCGTGTGAAGCTCATTTTGGTAACTTAGGAGTTACCAAAATGAGTTCATCTTATTGTAATGATGACTGTACAGTGAACGCGAACCCTTTTTAGAGTTCCGTTTTTAAATTACCTACAGTAAGTCATACACACAATGATTTTTATACATATGTCTATGCATACACATTATATAGACAAAGTCCCAGCAGAATTCTAGTTTAAAATTTTACTAAAACCCGCTGTCATCCAGCCCAGCCAGTGACCATAAATTATAAAACGAGATTGGAGTGCATGGGAAATAAAAGTGCACTCACGCGCTGATTCCGTGTTTTGCGCCGAAACAATTTTGCAACCGTTTAGGTAATCACCGATTCCCTGCCTGAAAATAAAAATGCTATTTTCTGCTGTGTGTAAAATATGTCTCGATACTCTCGATTTATATACGATTTATATGTGTGTGTTATCATGTAATACGGGTCATACATCAGGGGTCCTTCCTGTGGACAATGCAATAGTTAACGGCTTGGGTATACATAACTTGTGTTTTGTCATACAGGTCACAAAGTGAGGCTTTGTATGTACATGTATGGGTTTTGTAAGCCCAGCAAGAAATTATTCTTTAAAACCCCTTAACTTTGGACTGTCCACAGGAAAGATTTTTTCATCACACTTGCTCGAAAACGGTGTCATTACAGGCAGGCAAAGCGGTCTCTAAGGCCCAGATTATGACCACGGGCTTTCGAGATTTCTTATGAGCCCACGGGCCGTAGTGTATTTGTTTTCAATTGTTTTCTTCGAAATAATACAAATTAAAAAGTAAAACTACTTAAATGGCGGCACCATTGTTAATGGCCAGTACTAATTGAATATTTAAAATTAAACAAAAAAGGTTTGTTCGCGATGCCGAGTAACTTACAGGCACAAGTTCACAATGTCCTAGTGAATATTTCCTGTATTTTCCTCGCAAGTGCGATGAAAAACATTGTGTGTATCACGGGCGGTATAGGAATTGCAGTCTCGAGCCCTTTTAAAGCCCGAAACCGAAGGTTGAGGTATAGATATAGATGAATGCTCTCGACTACAATTCCTCGTTTACCGCCCTTAATACACAATGTACTATAAAATTTTGAGCTATACGAAAAGTATGTGAATGTATAAACGGTCACTGAAACCCATCAGCCCAAAGACTGGTGGATATAGGCCTACCCCGAGGTTCGTTCAGACCGGCCCTGACCGGCCCTGTGACACTCGCATCCACTGGATACCCGCGACTTTCAACACCTCATCTTGTTGGACCTAACTACAGCTCGTCTCGTCTCCATTCTAGAGTAGGTAATATATGTAGCACTACTACTACTACAGCCTATTTGCGTCCCGATCACGAGAGGGTGTGGGCTATAGTCCCCACGCGGGCCCAGTGCGGATTGGGGACTTCACACACATCTTTGAATTACTTCAGGCTTCCTCACGTGGTAAATTCGAATTGAATTTTGCACATAAGTAAACTTAGAGGTGCGAGCCGGAATCTAACCCCCGACCCTCTGTATGAGAGGCGGTAGGTCGAACCACTAGGCTACCACGGCCCTTTTAAACACACTGGATGGATGGATAATCTTTCAGCGCTAAATAGCCAAGTGTATGACTGTACAAATGTAAGATTTTAGGTCGAGAAAGAATGGGATTTTTTCGAGATACCTAATTGACTTTTAAAAAAATAGTTAGGGATACCCTGAGGTTTTTCGTGCCTGCATTGTGATGATTATGATGCTAAGACTTGGCCATAATTAGACTGTCTTGTAATTTATAGGATAGCAGATATCATATACTTATAGGTTAGAAATTTCGATAACTTACTAAGTATATTTTATGAACATACTATACTTAGCTTCTGCCCACGACTTCGCCCATGTGGAATTGGGTTATCGCGCTCCCGCGGGAATTATGCGTTTTTCCGGGATGAAAAGTAGCCTATGTCCTTTCTCGGGACTTCAAGTATCTGCATACCAAATTTTATCCAAATCGGCCGAGCCATTGAAGAATGAAGAGGTCAGACAGACAGACAGAGTTACTTTCGCATTTATAATATTAATATGGCTTTGAAAACTAGTTGACGCTATATGTCTATGCATATACAGTACGTCGATAATGTTTTGACGAGAAGTTCAGAAACATCTTTAAAAGGACCTTATCACAAGGTATAAAAGTCCATAGCGTTGACGAGTGTAGTACGGATAGATAACTTAGCACCGGAAGTGTAGTCTGCGACGGCATTGTTCGCGATAATCACCGCGATCTGTTCCGGGAGTAGGGTTGCCAGATGGAAAACTTAAAAGTCCGGAGAAAAGCCTGATTAAGTATATGCGTTCGGAAAATTCTGAGAAGTATTTTCTGCCAAGACCTACTGATGAAAAGTGGTTACCGCCAGTGTGTGGCAGGACTGGAAACCAGTGAAGCTGCTTTCCGACATAGGCATTTTTGCTACGTTTACATTACATTACATACATTTTTGTTACGTTTTAATAAAACGATCTAAAAATCTATTCTATTTTATTGAACACTAGCGACCTACTGCCCAGGCTTTGCATGTGTAGTAGAACAATAAATTATACAAAACCTGCCACATGAATCCGTTCGTTTTTTAATTTATCGCGAACAGAGAAGCCGCGGCGGGGGAGTTTATTTTATAAGAACGATGAAGCGATTGTAATAGTTGCGAGGTTTCTAAAGTCCGACCGTAATCCTGAAAATACTCACATCGTGTGGGTCATGCTATCCAGCACCGCTGATGCCGGGTCCTGTTGCCACAGTTTTGTCACATTATGTTTGTTGGTATTTTTAGTGTTAATAATTTTTAATGCTGGCCTCTATCTCGCGCAGAGACTGAGCATTGCTATTCAACGTGACAATGCTGCCAGCATTTTGGGTAGGTACCATGGCCATACCATGCCACGTAGTATAGGACTTTTAGATTAGGAAGTAGTGTTTTTGTCATCTTACTTATATGTTAATAGTAGTTAGTATTTTTTTGTATAGTTTGTTTTTTTTGTGGTAATAAACGATTTTCTTCTTCTTCTTAATCGTGAAAAGTTAGGATAAATCCTGAGATGTGGCAACCCTAGCTCTGGGACGCCTCCCCACTCCAGCTGAGTATTTGATTTGAGAGAGCGCTTAGTCGCGTGCAGAGTTTTCTCGTAAGTGGAATGATAATCGTACCCTACTACTACAGCCTATTTGCGTCCCACTGCTGGGCACAGGACTCCTCTCATCACGAGAGGGTTTGGGCTATAGTCCCCACGCGGGCCCAGTGCGGACTTCACTTCACACACATCTTTCAATTACTTAGCAGATGCGTGCAGGTTTCCTCACGATGTTTTCCTTCACCGAAAAGCTCAGTGGTAAATTGCAAGCAATTGCAAGCACAGGGGCTCTATTCGAAGCTTTAAATAGAGAAAGAGACATTCCCAATCCCTGCGCTCGCGCGTCACGGCGCGCTAAATTGAACTTTAAATCTAGCTGCTTAAAGTGCGCCGCGACGCGTGAGCGCAGGGATTGGGAATGTCTCTTTCTTTATTTAAAACTTCGAATAGAGCCCCAGCTGACGAAATGTTCATCTCCTTTTGAGCATTAGTATTAAACAGCCTTTCTCTTCCCCAGCATGAGTTCCGTGCAAGAGGAGAAGCCCGTGGACCCCTCGAAAGGCGTCCGCGAGCTGCGCAACGCCGAGCTGGTCTCCCGTCTGCTGGCCGCCACCCCCCCCTACCTGTACTCCTCGCCGCTGCAGCCTCACGCCTTCTTCTTCAGCGAGATGCTGCGGTCTTTCGTCAGCGCACGCCACGGCTGTCGACCCTCGCACTACCATAGGTAAATTACGCTTTTTCCACTGCAGCATGAGTTCCGATTCTGTGGTTCCGATAAGAAGAAGACATCTTTAGCTTCCATGAGGTGGTTGGTAATAATGCGGCAGCGGCGGGTTTGCCCTTAGGCCAGGGTAGGCCCAGGTCTAGAGCGGCCAGATAATAGCGGCGGCTAATCGTGACCAGCACACACTGATGATAACACAAGAAAAGAAAAGAAAAGAAAGAATACAGCATGTGCAAAGTGTATTTGCATACCAAAAATATATAATCATTTACCTGATAAAATCTTGAAAAAAGACGACTTGGCATTATTGAAAACAGCTCTGTATGATTTTTTTGTGTAAAAAGGCTTTCTATTCGGTTCTAGAGTATTTAAGAAGTGCATGTAGTTTTATATTTTTTCATGACAGTTTTACTATTTTTTAAGGTAGGCTGTAAATATTTGTATGCCGAATGGCTAGACATAGCGCTTTTCCATTTATCCATAACATCTGTTTTTTACCTTTGTTCCAAAAATAAAGTATTTGACTTTGACTTTGAAAGAAAACGTTTATTCGACCATAATAAAAGCACTACTTACCTAAACGGTGAAAGCTGAGAGAGAGATGGTATGGCATACAGCGACCAAGACTGCAAATTCGCCACTGGCTAGAGGTGGTACATAGTCTGTGACCTTTGTACCTCTGCTACTGAGAAAGATGGAAGAGTCTTTGTTATCGTAATATGAATTCGGGAGTAGGTATTTAGGGAGATTTTTCACTAACTATATAGACACCTATTCTATTAGTACCTAGTTAGTACTTTATTTATTAAGAAGTTTATTAAAGCCGTTCATTTGTTCACAGGAGATTTAAAAGGCGATCACACAAATACTTCGCGGAGAACGAGGAGTGGCGACGAGACTGGCAGAAGCAAGAAGAGGACAAAAAAGAAGAAACTCGGCCCGAAGTCCCGCTGGAGCTGACGGTTGAGAAGCCGCGAACTCGCGACCCTTCGCCGAGGAGGCTTTCGCCGAAAGCCGAACAAAAGCCGAGCGACAGCCCCGTGCCCGGTCGGCAATCGTCGTTCGTCGACGTCGGCACCGAAGACCTGCCGAAACCATCTCCTTGCATCGGACGAACCGATGTACCATCAAACCTGATCCTCCCCCCTCCCCCTCCAATGTGGTACCCGCCGCTTTACAACCCACAGTTCGGAGTAGACCCTTTAAACTTCTTCATAGACTTACGCGTCTCTGGTCATATTTACGATAGAAAACGAGCTATGGTCGAGACAGAGGCTAGTCAGGAAGTGAGGCCGGAGGATTCTGGGCTTGATAAGCGGTTAGGTCGAGAGTTCGGGAAGCCTCGGCACTTATCCGCCTTTTCCGTCCCCGTGCGGCCAGCCGTGGAGGGGCCGGGGAAATACTTCGATCACACTTCTAGAACTGGTGTGGTCAACGGAACTTCCTACATAATGAAGAATTTGAAGGATGTTTATGAGAACTTGAAAGCGTCTCAAGACGATAAAGTAGCAAAGGATAACGATACAAAGGCGGAATCGTCTGATCTAGATGATGATATAATAGATTAACCGATTAAGGTTATACAGGTATTATATCGACAGAGTTGTCGAATTGAACTTTCAATTATATTATAAGTATGTATTCTGTTTTCTGATGCTTAAATCAATCGATTGCCGCATCACAGTCATAACATAACGACTAATAAAAATACTTACTTATTTTCGTTTCTTATGCGTACTACCAAGGAATGGAACTAGCTTCCGTCGTTTGTTTTCCCGGACAGTTAATTTTAATTCAGATTCTTCAAGTCAAGGGTAAATAAATAGGCTTACCTACTGAACCTTTGACCTCAAGTCGCTTCCCATCAGGCGAGATTGTGGTCAATCAATGGTCAGTTCTGAATAATAGAACAAAATATTGCATGGATCTCAATTTATTGTTATACAATACAGTTACAATAAAAAAATGTACATATTTCACTTGTTGATCTCATTAATTGAATAAGCCAAACTTTAGGCACCGACTAAATTGAATCTAGTCATTTGTAAATATAAAATTATTAATTAATTATTACTAAGTATAAATAATTAATATGTTATCTGTAAATGATATTCCAAATACTTAAATCTAGATAAATTTATCTATATTGTACTGTACCCAATTATACTAAGTGTACTTGTCATTAAAAATAATATGTAATTTCTAAAATTGTTTTAGTTTAATACACTATTTTATTTTCTGTTTTACCCCTTTCTTCCGTTGTTATCCTAAAATATCAGCCCGTTTCAGTAGTAGGTAATAAAACACCTTTTACCCGACTGCGCCAGAAGGAGGGTTTATAACGTTTCTCGAGTGTATGTATGTATATTTCTTTGGAACGCTTTGTAGAAAATGCTTGATAGATTTTAGCTTGTGAGGTGTCGTTCAGATTCGTTTTGATTGTGAGAGTGTCACGGGTAGGTACATCAAAAATTGGTAGGTTCGAATCCCACCACTATAGGCTATTTGCGTCCCACTGCTGGGCACGGCCTCTCGTCACGAGAGGGTTTGCGCCATAGTTCCCACGGGCGCCCAGCTGGCCTTATTGGGCATAGATAAAGGTACTAGAATGATAACCTTCATACAAATCAGCGTTAACCTGAAATTCGTAATAGATGTCTCTGTCTAGGTAACCTGTATGAAAACTTTAACCTCCATGAGCAACAGCCAGGGTGCGTTACAGGCTACGTATGAAAATTTCAAGCGCCCCTGGATATTGCTCGTATTCAGAGCTTTTCCGATGTACGCCGCAATGTAAGGAGATTGTCTTTCCTTGTTACTGCTTTGGCATCGCAACTTTACACTCCGCAACGCAAGTGATGTGGAATGTTTTCAGTAATAAGTTGTCACTATTGCCATCTAGTGACGAGTAGCATAATCTGTTGCCGAACACATTTACGTATAATAGTCGACAAGGGCAAAAGAAACATCAGATGTCGCTGTGCTGAACAATCAGATGATTTTATTTTTTTATTAAAACATGCCTTTTCATTTTATAACAAGAAATTTATCGCTAAGTATGATTATTTTTCTTTGGTTAAAATAAAAACAGAAAAATACAAAACTTGTCTGAAATTATGACACTACACAATGTTGCTAGTAAAAAAAAGGTTTAAAAAACTTCTGAAACGTAAACGTTTTTTATTTCGTATCTTAATCGTTAATTAAACTTACTTACTTTAAGGAAATAATTTAATCTTAAATAAAAAATCCCAACATTATTTTTCAAGGACACTATAAAATTGTAAAACTGTGACGCCGTTAACATTAGTGAGCTTTGGCTTTATTGTCCTGGCAACATTAGTCACCACGCGATTTTCTTTCTGGATTTTTGCTTGAACTTCAGCTGTTCGAAAAATAAGGATTTTTCACGAAATTACATTATAATTATACTAAAATGTATGGTCAACAGCCTATTTTAGTTTTGAGTAAGTGTACCTATTGAATTTTATTCGTATTTTCTTACAATTTTGCAACTTCTTTGAACGTTGAATCACCATTTCAGGTCAAAACACAAAACGTGAGTCCGGCCGGAAGGTTCAGCTCGAAAATATCAATGCTGGGAAGGTAATTAAGTGTTGAAACGTAGTTTAACATTAAATTTTCGCTGCTAGTAGTTGTTT
Organism: Aethes cnicana; assembly: GCA_963971205.1. Lineage (NCBI taxonomy): Eukaryota > Metazoa > Arthropoda > Insecta > Lepidoptera > Tortricidae > Aethes > Aethes cnicana. Next base: position 4,031,442 of record OZ020286.1, read on the forward strand.
TCAGTGGTAATGTTGCGTATATTTCGTGTGTTTTAGACAATAGCGGACGTTATTCGAACATGCCTCGGACCCCAGGCTATGTTGAAAATGCTCATGGACCCCATGGGAGGCATCGTAATGACCAACGATGGCAACGCCATCCTCCGCGAGATCACAGTGCAGCATCCGGCCGCCAAATCCATGATAGAAATCGCGAGAACACAAGATGAAGAGGTTAGAATTTACAAATCATCCTTATTTGGTGTTGAATGTAATTTAAACATTAATTTTAGTTTAATTTCATGCTCTTCTCTCCAGGAACTTTATTTTGATTCATACACTGATAAGATTATAGTATGCAAAACAACATGCCTTTGTTTGATTGAGACAAAGCACTCCGATCATGAGTGGAATAATTTGTTTTTTCTTGGTCCTTGAACTTGGTTTATACAACCAATGAGAGTGGTTGTATAAACCACTCTCATTTTTGTTTTAATTATTGATAATATTTTAAGAACAATTTATCAAAAATCTATTTTATCTGACGGCATCAACTAAATTTTATAGATATCAAGATCAACTTATTTACTGTAAACATATCCTCTTCAGGTTGGTGATGGCACAACATCAGTAATTGTACTAGCGGGTGAGATGCTGGCTGTGGCCGAGCAGTTCCTCACGCAGAACATCCACCCCACAGTCATCATCCGAGAGTACCGGCAGGCGCTGGAGGATGCCGTCAAACTGCTTAATGAGAAGATCTCCATTCCCATTGACATGAATGACAAGGAGAAGATGAAGGAAGTGGTAAGTAAAACATTTATTTTTAAGAGAATAAATGCAATAGATAAAAGATAAAGATAAAAAAACATTTATTCAACTAGGATTTTACAATCACTTTTGCATCGTCATTATGTACAATTTGATGTAGTTATCATTTTAAACATACCGTTATCCGCTGCAAGCTTCGTCATTGATTTAGGTACCTACATCTTCTACTTTGTATCAAACTTTTTTTTTAAAATCACATGCACTATATCTATTTTTAACTAAGTCCCTAAGTGCACACATGTTTATTAGTCCAATACAGGCCAGGCATTCTTGTCACTTAAATAATCTTCTACACAATAGTAACCTTTGCGCAGCAGAGCACTTTTTAAATATTTTTAAGTTCCAGGAGGGGCAGGTTCATAGTTTCTCAGGGTAGTTTATTGTAATTATTGCGTTGTCTAAATTCCTTATTTTATTTTCAGATCCGTTCTTGTGTTGGCACAAAGTACATCGGTCGCTGGGCAGATCTGGCAGTGGACATCGCACTTGATGCTGTCAACACAGTCACGATCAATGAGAATGGCCGTGTGGAGGTTGACATCAAAAAGTGAGTTGATTCTTTCAGTTGTTCACTAAACAAACACACAATAAAATGCAGATAGGAATAGAGGGAGAAAAAGGCAACAGTTGAAGTAGTTATTTTATATAAAGAAAGATCAAAAATTTAATTTCCTTTTTATTAAGATTATTTTCCTTATTAAGGCTTATTTAATTTCCTCATTGTACTTTTTGTAGTTTTCTTTTTGGATGATGTCATTGTCTATTACAGTAATAGCCTGTTCCTTCAGTAAATCAGTATGTTACATTATATGTAGTACAAAATTTGACTAATTACAAGAGGGCTACAGAATTTATGTCTATATTTGTTGAGCAGGCCGACTATTCACATTAAATATTTCTGAATCCACTGCTCGAAATAGTCCTCCACCAAGTTTGAAAAATCTTTTAACCCTCCCATATTGCAATTTTAATTTCCAAATTTCCAGCTATGCGAAAGTAGAGAAGATCCCCGGAGGCACGGTGGAGGAGTCCCGTGTGCTGAACGGAGTCATGGTCAACAAGGATGTGACACATCCCAAGATGAGGCGCTACATTGAGAACCCGCGCATCATACTGTTGGACTGCCCGCTCGAGTACAAGAAGGGAGAGAGCCAGACTAACATCGAGATTGTTGGCGAACAGGTGTGTACAACTACAACTTCATATAATCTTAGGAGCCCTATTTATGGCAAACACAATCGATCGGAAATAGTTGCAGCTCTATAGCCCTGCAAAGTCACAACTCGGAACTATAACTATGTAGGAACTCTATGTACATCCACCTTTCAGGTGACATGATGATGCTTATGACAGTCTTGTTAACCATAGGCCAGTACAGATACTTCCAACTACAACTTTTGTGGATGAGAATTGGCCATGTGTCGTAGTACAGTTCTCACAGTAATTTTAGAGTTCAAAATGATGTCTGTAGTTTCTGTACAGTCCCCATTAGATAGATATGGAAGCTGACAAGGTGATCTTATGATCTTATATTAGGGATTTAATCTTATTGTCAACACGTCAGAGTATCTGATGGCGACTGTACAGTAGTCTGAAAGCTGTATTATAGCCTGCATGTTTGTGAACTAATATTTTAACATAAAATAACATGGCTGTCTTGTTCTCAGCAATGGGCAAGCAGGAGTTGATAGATCTATTTCATTTTCTGATGTGTAAAAGTACCCCTATGTGGACAATTTGCTGAATAAATGATTGAATTTTGAACAGTTTCGTCCAAGTGGTCCAATTTATACACTACAGTTTGTCGTCCAATGTTTCCATATTTGTTTGATACTCACACCACCTTTGACCTGCAGGACTTCACAAAGCTGCTTCAACTGGAAGAGGAGCACGTCCAGAGACAGTGCGAGGACATCATCGCTCTGAAGCCTGACCTCGTGTTCACGGAGAAGGGGGTGTCTGATCTGGCTCAGCACTACCTCGTCAAAGCTGGCATCACTGCCATCCGCAGGTGAGGTTTACTCAACGTTTCTCGCTTTAGATCCAGTGATTTGTCCAAGTGACGATTACTGGCAGATTAGTAGCCTTGGTTTACCTAAACCAAAAGCCGCCGATTGCGCGTCAATAGATATGGGGAGATATTCAGGTGGCCCACCAATAACATAAATGTTACAATGGTAAATATTAATTAAATAAATAAAAGAAACCTGTCAGGGGTACTAAGTGGCAGCTTCCTTGTCCGGCGGTTTGCTGATAGTACACGGGTACGCGACTCCGGCATCCCGAGCTGCTGTTGTCTCGTACTCTTCCTTCTGAAATAAATAGTATCCTCACCTACTTCCTGTCCACCACCCTCATATCCCATCTGTATTATTCCTGTTCCTTCCATTTCCTTTTCCTATCCTAATCCGCCAATCCATGCTAGGTCAGTGTTAAGACAGCCGGTGAAATTGCTGGTGCAGAGGCATTCTATCTTAGGCCTCAGCGTAGGCAACGCATTCGAGGTCTTATGGTTTCTTAATAAGGGATCATGGGATTTCGTTTCCCGGGCATACTGTAAAAGACAGTAAGGGATGCGTGGGTGTTCGTATACCGTGGGCGATGGGCTGACAACCTGTCACTACATGCCAATGTTGATGATGTCACTGCCCTCGAAACTGTCAAAGATGGCGTGATGTGCCCTTGAAGCCTCAAGGGTACCCCGCAAGGGAACATAGGGCCGGTACACACGGACTGCAACCGAACTGCAATTTCTATGAGGGCTGTGCAGTTCAAATGCAGTTGGTTTGCAGTTTTCATAGTGATTATCGTTCAAGTGCAGTCCGTGTGTACCGGCCCATAGGCGTGACGATATGTATGTAAAAGTAACCTTATTTCAGACTGCGTAAGACTGACAACAACCGTCTGGCCCGCGCTTGCGGAGCGACCATCGTCAACCGCACCGAGGAACTACGCGAGAGCGACGTCGGCACGGGCGCCGGCAAGTTCGAGATCAAGAAGATCGGCGACGAGTACTTCACCTTCGTCACCGAGTGTACCAACCCCAAGGTATTGCAATGAAAATTTGCTTTCATACCCGATGGTATTATAGTTAGGAAAACCCGATTACGTGGAAGTATCGGATTATATATCCCAAACTATCTCCATACCAAACTTGATCAAAATGTAGAAAATTGTTTTGACGTGAAGGAAGGACAAACAAACATATTTTCACATTTATAATATTACTAGACGATGCCCGCGACTTCGTCTTGATATCACGGTCTCTAACTATCACCATATCAAATTTCATCCAAATGGGTCCAGTACTTTCGACTTTAAGGACGGACAAACAAACAAACAAACACTTTCACATTTATAATATTAGGTAAGTACTAGCCGACGCCCGCGACTTCGTCCCGCGTAGACTTAGAATTTGGGTACCTGATGACACTATACATATAGATGGTTATTGTTATAGAAGTATCGAAAAACTGTTCCTATGTTATTCCCGGGGTCTACTATCTCCATACCTAATTTCATTCAAATCGGGTCCAGTTTCGACGTGAAGACAGGTCTAACAAACAAACATTAGTATGGATAGTATGGCTATTCACTGTTATAATTATTATTTCAGGCATGCACTATCCTGCTGCGCGGAGCTTCCAAGGACGTACTGAATGAGATCGAGAGGAACCTGCAGGACGCTCTGCACGTCGCCAAGAATCTGGTCAGTACATACACGTTTGTTGCACTTTTTTTTTCATGCATTTCCTGAATAGCATTGATATAAAGTAAACAGTCATGGCTGAACTTCTAGGGCATACATTTTATGACCCTTTCAAGTTTCAGTTGCTTTTTATTTCTTTATTTATTGACAAATAATTACACATCATGACCAGTTTGTACCAAAGCGCTTGCTGTGTAACTCAAATTACTTACATCTATCTAAATTAAAGCTAAACACTAAATACATTATACACAAACTGAAGACACACCCATCAACTCTCAGAAATTCAAATACCAAACTACTAGCATTAGTGAGTTATTGGGATATTGAGCAAAGTGATTCTTATTCGGAAACCATGGTTGCATAGAGCTAAGGCTATTGTGGTCTAAATTTTAGTAAAATTCGGCGGTTACACCGACCGACGAACCGTCATAATTTTTTTCACGCATCTTCACATATCATCATTTTATAAGTTGTGCAAATCAACCTCAGAAGACTTAAATGAAGTGAGATAGTTAATGTTGTCATTGTTTCTTTAAGATCTTAGATTTAAGTTTAAGTTAGGGACTATACATCCCTTCAATGTAATTTTAGTACGTACCTATATGTATATTTTATACACTAGCTTCTGCCCGCGACTTCGTCCGCGTGGAATTTGTTAATAGCCTTCCCGCGAGAACTATGCATTTCCTCGGGATAAAAAGTAGCCTATATGTTGACCAGTGTTATAAACTACCCCCATACCAAATTTTGTTTCAATCCGTCCAGTAGATTTCGAGTTAAATCCGGACATACATACATACATACAGTTTTTTTTTTTAAATTGTTATTTTGTGTTCAGTATCGTTCATATAGTCCCTTTGACTTGATAGTTTCTTTTAATTTTCAATTTTCAGGCGCGACTTGTACAGAATTATTATTTATTATATGTATAGATTTTTCCTTTTTTTTCTCTGATTCATTGATCTCTTATGAATAAATAGTTAAGTGCCAAAATTCATTATTTAGGCAGACTGGTTTAAAGAATGTTTTAGTGAACTCATCAATCATTTCCTTTTTACTGGACAATAGGCAGGTAATCTAACAGTAGGTAATCTGCATAACGTGTTTCTTGAAAGTGTTTGTAATCTAGGATTATAATTTATTTTTTCCCGTTCCCGTGGGAATATCGGGAAATCCTTTCTTAATGCTCCCCTACGCTCCCCAAGGAACCAGCATGCCAAATTTCAGATCTCTACGATGTTTCCCGCGACTTCGTACGCGCCTAAACATTAAAATGTAAAAATCCCATTTTTCCCGTTCCCGTGGGAATATCGGGAAATCCTTTCATAGTGCTCCCCTACGTTCCTCAAGGAACCTGCATGCCAACTTTCATCTCTCTACGATGATCCCCGCGACTTCGTACGCGCCTAAACATTAAAATGTAAAAATCCCTTTTTTTCCCGTTCCCGTGGGAATATCGGGAAATCCTTTCATAGTGCTCCCCTGCGCTCCCCAAGGAACCTGCATGCCAAATTTCATCTCTCTACGATGATCCCCGCGACTACGTACGGGCCTTAAAATGTAATAAACCCATTTTTTCCCGTTAGCGTAAGAATTACGGGAAGTCCTTTCTTAGTGCTCCCCTACGCTCCTCAAGGAACCTGCATGCCAAATTTTAGCTCTCTAAGATGATCCCCGCGATTACGTACGTGCCTTAAAATGTAAAAAAAAAAAACATTTTTTCCCGTTCCCGTGGGAATTTCGGGAAGTCCTTTCTTAGTGCTCCCCTACGCTCTCCAAGGAACCTGCCTGCCAAATTTCAGATCTCTACGATGTTTCCCGCGACTTCGTACGTGCCTAAACATTAAAATGTAAAAATCCCTTTTTTTCCCGTTCCCGTGGGAATTTCGGGAAGTCCTTTCTTAGTGCTCCCCTACGCTCCCCCAGGGACCTGCATGCCAAATTTCAGATCTCTACGATGTTTCCCGCGACTTCGTACGTGCCTAAACATTAAAATGTAAAAATTCCTTTTTTTCCCGTTCCCGTGGGAATTTTGCAAAATCCTTTCTTAGCGGATGCCTACGTCATAACATCTACCTGCATGCCAAATTTCAGCCCGATCCGTCCAGTGGTTTGGGCTGTGCGTTGATAGATCACTATATCAGTCAGTCAGTCAGTCAGTCAGTCAGTCACCTTTGAGTTTTATATATTTAGATAATGTAAATTTTAAAATTTTTGAAAAAAGGCCTTCTGCTTGAGTTTGATGCGGCGCTTCTTCTCAAGCAATGGGTCTAGGAAACGCTGGTAAATTCTTTTTCTGACGTGTAAAAGTGCCTCTATGTGGCCAATTTGCTGAATAAATGATTGAATTTTGAATTTGAATTTTGTTTTCAGGTGCTGTGCCCGCGTTTGGTGTCCGGCGGCGGCGCCGTGGAGATGGCCGTGTCGCAGGCGCTGAGCGCCAACTCGGCGCACAACACGCCCTACCGCGCCGTCGCGCAGGCCCTCGGTACATACTCATACTCATCTTCACATCCGCACTCGTGTCTTTTTTACGGCAATTGTTGGCAAACACGCACACAGGCTACCTTATGGTAAGATTTAGGATCCGTCGCTAAACCCGTGGATCAAGTTCATAATAAAGAGGCATTCCTCTATGCTAGTAATTTCACCAGGTCTCTTACTCCGTCCGTTTCCAGTAGAAATACCAACCAATGTCCATCATCTTCTCAGTCGTAACACTCTTGCCATAGTGATCGTGGTCAACGTGCCGTATCTTCACTACATATAAATGTGAAAGTAACTCTGTCTGTCTGTTACATCTTCACACTAAAACGGCTGGACCGATTTGGATGAAATTTGGTATGGAGATAGTTGGAGTCCCGGGAAAGAACATAGCTCCCGCGGGAACGCGATAACCGAATTCCACGCGGGCAAAGTCGCAGACAGAAGCTAGTATAAAATAAAGCTTCGCTGTCTGTCTATGTATGCTTAGATCTCTAAAACGGCGCAACGAATTATTATAATAAATAGAGTGGTTCTTGAGGAAGGGTTAAAGTATATAATTTTTTATAGTTTTCTGTAAACTAGATGAAATTTGTCGATGATAGTTCAACATGGCGGAGAATATTTATGTCAGTAGTAGTCAGACGTACATAGCTGGTTTCAAGAAAGTCCATCACTGACTAAATCGAAATTTATCCCGGAAAAACGCTTAGTCCCCGCGGGAACGCTATAACCGAATTCCACGCGGACGAAGTCGCGGGCAGAAGCTAGTATATTTTAAACGCGTTTTTTATGGTTTATCCATCCTAGTACTAGTGCTTATAACCGCGTTCGTATTCCAGAGATAATCCCGCGCACGCTCGCCCAGAACTGCGGCGCCAACACGATCCGGACCCTGACGGCGCTGCGGGCGCGACACGCCGCCGGCGCGGGCGGCTCGTGGGGCATCGACGGCGACACCGGCGACATCGTCGACATGGCCGCCAAGGGCATCTGGGAGCCGCTCGCCGTCAAACTGCAGGTACTATACCAACACGAGCCGGACTCTGGCGCGGGCGGCTCGTGGGGCATCGACGGCGACACCGGCGACATCGTCGACATGGCCGCCAAGGGCATCTGGGAGCCGCTCGCCGTCAAACTGCAGGTACTATACCAACACGAGCCGGACTCTGGCGCGGGCGGCTCGTGGGGCATCGACGGCGACACCGGCGACATCGTCGACATGGCCGCCAAGGGCATCTGGGAGCCGCTCGCCGTCAAACTGCAGGTACTATACCAACACGAGCCGGACTCTGGCGCGGGCGGCTCGTGGGGCATCGACGGCGACACCGGCGACATCGTCGACATGGCCGCCAAGGGCATCTGGGAGCCGCTCGCCGTCAAACTGCAGGTACTATACCAACACGAGCCGGACTCTGGCGCGGGCGGCTCGTGGGGCATCGACGGCGACACCGGCGACATCGTCGACATGGCCGCCAAGGGCATCTGGGAGCCGCTCGCCGTCAAACTGCAGGTACTATACCAACACGAGTCGGACTCTGGCGCGGGCGGCTCGTGGGGCATCGACGGCGACACCGGCGACATCGTCGACATGGCCGCCAAGGGCATCTGGGAGCCGCTCGCCGTCAAACTGCAGGTACTATACCAACACGAGCCGGACTCTGGCGCGGGCGGCTCGTGGGGCATCGACGGCGACACCGGCGACATCGTCGACATGGCCGCCAAGGGCATCTGGGAGCCGCTCGCCGTCAAACTGCAGGTACTATACCAACACGAGCCGGACTCTGGCGCGGGCGGCTCGTGGGGCATCGACGGCGACACCGGCGACATCGTCGACATGGCCGCCAAGGGCATCTGGGAGCCGCTCGCCGTCAAACTGCAGGTACTATACCAACACGAGCCGGACTCTGGCGCGGGCGGCTCGTGGGGCATCGACGGCGACACCGGCGACATCGTCGACATGGCCGCCAAGGGCATCTGGGAGCCGCTCGCCGTCAAACTGCAGGTACTATACCAACACGAGCCGGACTCTGGCGCGGGCGGCTCGTGGGGCATCGACGGCGACACCGGCGACATCGTCGACATGGCCGCCAAGGGCATCTGGGAGCCGCTCGCCGTCAAACTGCAGGTACTATACCAACACGAGCCGGACTCTGGCGCGGGCGGCTCGTGGGGCATCGACGGCGACACCGGCGACATCGTCGACATGGCCGCCAAGGGCATCTGGGAGCCGCTCGCCGTCAAACTGCAGGTACTATACCAACACGAGCCGGACTCTGGCGCGGGCGGCTCGTGGGGCATCGACGGCGACACCGGCGACATCGTCGACATGGCCGCCAAGGGCATCTGGGAGCCGCTCGCCGTCAAACTGCAGGTACTATACCAACACGAGCCGGACTCTGGCGCGGGCGGCTCGTGGGGCATCGACGGCGACACCGGCGACATCGTCGACATGGCCGCCAAGGGCATCTGGGAGCCGCTCGCCGTCAAACTGCAGGTACTATACCAACACGAGCCGGACTCTGGCGCGGGCGGCTCGTGGGGCATCGACGGCGACACCGGCGACATCGTCGACATGGCCGCCAAGGGCATCTGGGAGCCGCTCGCCGTCAAACTGCAGGTACTATACCAACACGAGCCGGACTCTGGCGCGGGCGGCTCGTGGGGCATCGACGGCGACACCGGCGACATCGTCGACATGGCCGCCAAGGGCATCTGGGAGCCGCTCGCCGTCAAACTGCAGGTACTATACCAACACGAGCCGGACTCTGGCGCGGGCGGCTCGTGGGGCATCGACGGCGGCGCGCGGATGACGTCCCTATTTATGAAATCCCTATTTAAGACTTCGAATATAGACCATGGATGAAGATATTTTGTTTCTCTCAGGTGTACAAGACGGCGGTGGAGACGGCGATCCTGTTGCTCCGCATCGACGACATCGTGTCGGGCTCCAAGAAGCGCGCCAACGATCCCAACGCTCCACCCCCGCCGTCCGCCATGGCCGGACAGGAATAAGACAACATAACATCACTTAGCACGTTTACACTGGCAATATAACGCACAGAGGATGACTAGTAGGGCCATAGAGAAATATACAAGAAGAGTGGCAGAGCCCATAGCACGTTGGTAGCAGTTGCTACCGTGCTAAACGGTCGGGTAATCGGGGTTCAGCCACTGGACGCTAGATGTCGATAGTGTTAACCCGGCTCTGCCACTCTTCATGTATCATTTCTCTATAGTAGGGCCTAGTTGTAATAGCCAGTTGGAATCTTTTCCCGTTGTACAAAAATAAGGCGCTCACGTCCCCTAAAGCCCGGTTTAGTTTAAGTGCGTTAAAAAAATACTTTTAAATGACACAAATGGGTAACCATGTATTCGTTCACGTGAAAGCGTTTTTATCGAGCAGTATTGGATTTTCGACGCTGGGCGTTAAATCTCGTGCGAACCGGGTCTAATTCTTCAGTAGTAATCTGGTATTACGAATGATTCTCTAGGGGTTGTTCAATGGCCGCCGTCCAAGATGATTGACGTTTGTTCCACTGCCACTCCAATTTTACTTGATTTATCTTTTTCTACCGTACATTTGTCGTTTCCACCGTACAATCTAGGTATGTAAGCGGCACTTGACGTTGGTGAAATTATCTTGCATAAAGAAGAAGCCTTTAAATAATAAGGGAGAAGAAAGGTCGAAGATAGACTAACATTTGTTAATCCTCCCTATTTTTGTTTTATTTATATTAACACCTTTATTATCAAACAATTCTCGGCCAATGGCCCATACTTTGATACTGGCGAAGTGTCCAAGACAGAAGCTGTTTAATTTTAAAACAACCAGCTGAAAGAGCTAACCCATAGTCAAAGTAGGCAAAGAGTAAGACGATAGGTGACTGACGTCAATTATAATAATAGGCGCAAAAAGATTCCGGATTTTTTTTCCAGACCAGTCATCAACTGTCAGTTTTATTGCTAGTTTAAACATCGGTACTCGCTCGGGCAACGGGACGATACGAACATCACAGTTACATTAACTCGCGTTTCCTGTTCTCAAAAAAACATCGTGTGAATACACTCAAGGCTTGGAAATATTGTATCTCGATCGCTTGTCCCGCAACATAGGTTATCAATAACATTTAGATTTAATACACATTTGTAATTTGTAACACATTTTGTACTTCGCTGAAGCTTATAAGCTGACGTTGTTCTATTTATCAAAGATAACTCGAATCCTTGAAAACTGGATAAGATTGCTAGAGACATCTACAGGTGCGTCAGTAAACTATTCGGCAAGTTTCGCAATTTCATTCATATCATTTAGCGAATATTGTCGAAGAGTATATCGAACACTTTCGACAATATGAAGAGGTAGACCTTTTTCCATTATTTAGGCACATAACAGGGTAGTATGACCGATGGTTTCCTTAAAAAAGTACCAGAATAACTGAAATAATAGCCATTGAAATGTTTTCATCAGATTATGATTTATTTAATTAGAAATTCATATGAAACCGGACCAAAAAGAACTTGAAAACGTGAAACTAAACTTGCATTAGAGAATTCACGTGTCAACTATTAATATTATACTGTGTTGTGTTATGTATCTAAATAGCTATACCGAGATTCTAGTAATATATTTGACGAGTTACTAGGATATAAGTGTGAAGTGCAATTTGTATGGCCGAAGTGGGAGGGAGCGAGACCCTCTATCATACACATCACTCATCCAACTTATTACTATTGCAGTCGTCATCAGTCATTACGGTTCCATTTTCGACAGCGTCCATACAATTTGTTACTGGCTAACTTAGATACGCATCAAATTGTGTTAGAACCAAAGTCAGGGGCTGGTACAGAATTAAATAAACATGATTGGTGGCTTAGGTAGGCCCACTTGTTTAGCCTCTTAACTTGAGTTAGGTTGATACATACATCTTAACCTAGTTAGTGGCTTGGAGGCAAGCCTTAGAGCCTGGCTAGACATAACCAGAGAAAAGCCTATAGTAGCACAAGCGAGCTTTAAAATAACAACAACAGCAACAACAACAGCAACAACAGCAACAACAACAACACCAACAACACCAACACCACCACCAACAACAACAACAACAAATAATGTTGGTTAGATTTTGGATGTCATATTCTAGTAACTTTGCTTAAAGTATCTTACTAGAACTCGTTACAATGTAATTTAAGTGTCTTACCATAATACTTGGATTACACGACTCAAGTCTAAATATAGACTCCCTGGTCCGAACATCCATTTTTAAATAGTCGTGTAGTCAGTGCTAATGAATGCCTTAAGTTCTAAAGGAACGATCTTATTTCCAAACGTATTAAACGCTAGTATCGCTATGTTGTGTTATTTATGGTCACATTATGTCAAAGTTTGCATTTATGTTCGTTGCGATTTGAAAATGGAATACAGCAATAGTATTATACGTTTTTTCTAGAATAAATATGTACTAATATTAATTTGATTGTTTTATTTTGTATTTTATATATTGTTAAGTTCTCTGTCAACATTACCAGCCTATTTACGTCCCACTGCTGGGCACAAGCCTCTCATAAAGTGAGGGTTTGTTATAATATAGTACCTATACGATACTCCAGTGCGGATTGGGGACTTCACACACATATTGCTTCGCGAAAGTGTTGTAACATTTTTATTCTGTTGGATCATCTAAAGTTACTTTCTAGAAAATTGTACAAAAAGAAGATAGGTATATGGCGGTCGTTAATGCCGTACGACTCAATTTAGAAGGCGCGCGGCGAAGCACTTAAGCCGTTGACGCAGAGTCTATTATTGCTTGATCCACGGCTCCACGCGCCTTCTCTAAATTGTGTAAACCTGTAATCTTTGTCAAAGAGAAGAGTTAAGACATCGAAAGATGCTATAGCCCTGCCCCGGGTATGGTCGCCATCAGATATATGTGAACAAACAAGGTCATCATAAATATCTGAACACGATCTTATTGTCAAGACGTTAGCGTGCATGTTCAGATCAAATAATATGATCATCGATGGACGCGGTAGGTCGAACCACGATTACCTACCATCATTGACATCACTGACATCATTAAGTAATAACATATGGACGAACAGTGCCTAACAGAATATGTCAAAATATATGGAATAAACTGACATTAGAGAATACGTTCCAATATGCTAATAACGCTTTATAACGAAGGCCAAACGGGTGCCCGAGCTGTTCGGGCACCCGTTTTGACAGGGCCATTTTTCTCCGGCTGATTGTGAATCCTTGCCTGCCATTGATTTCACGAGTCGATGACTGACCCGTGACACCCCGTAATGACTGATGACCGCCATTAGCGCCGGTCACCAGGATCGCGCCACGCATGCGCGTGCGCTTTGTTATAGATCATTTCAAATACAAACCGTTAGGTGCGCCGCGTTTCCATACCATGTATCTTTTTGTCAAAGCGAGGAATTTTAGTATGGATGTCAATTATTTAGAGTTAGAATATTGATTAGCATTCCTCAAATCCTTAATACCTACGTCCTAGTGATCTAGTCAAATCATCATCATGGCAACTGAAAGACGTCCACTGCTTGATATAGATCTCACCAGTGAGATCGGTATGTGCCGGTCGCATCCACCGCATTCCCGCGACCTTTACTAGGTCGTTGCTCCATCTTGTTGGAATGGAACGGGAGTTTCGTCAATAATGATGGCTAATTTAAGTTTTCAGGCATTTTCAGGGTGGCCATAATTAACAGTACTCGAAAGCGAAGAGCTTACATGAAGAGGGGTTGAATAGAGGAAGTGTGCTTGGTCGGTTAGAAGCAGGTAGCGTTCTGCGGTCCCTGCCTACTCCAATGGGAAACAGGTGTGAATTTATGTTATGTAAGATGGTGAAGTGACGAATGCAGATATCTTTCGTTTGAAATTTATTGGTAGGTACATGTAATTGTATATGTTTAGGTAGGTTTTCATTTAAGATTTTTTTGTGTCAGTGCCTACCGTAGCCAAAAGGAATATGGAGTAACGAGTAAGTATATTGTGGATTGGACATAGGAACCGGGCCTTAGACATTCATCATCATCATCATTATCATCATCATCATCATTTCAGCCGATAAACGTCCACTGCTGGACATTGGCCTCCCCCAAGGCGCGCCACTCAGACCGGTCCTGTGCCACTCGCATCCACCGCGTTCCCGCGACCTTTACAAGGTCGTCACTCCATCTTGTTGGAGGCCTACCGACAGCTCGTCTATCGGTTCCCGGACGACACTCCAGAACTTTCTGGTCCCATCGGCCATCAGTCCTGCGAGCAATGTGCCCCGCCCACTGCCACTTAAGGTTCGCAATTCTTCGGGCTATGTCGGTGACGGTTAAAAAAAAAACGTTTTTTACCGAGAATCATCAAAATTCGTCAATTCGTCGACACGTTAAAATTGTGGCCTATGGGCCCGCAGTCATCGACTGAGTCTGCCAGCCGTGACGGACGGTCCGCGCCCGGCGCGCCGCATTGTGGGTTCGAGTCTCGGGGAGGCAGCGCGCTATGTAAAGGTGAGTGTTACTATTTGGACTATTAAGTTAAAGTAAAGTATTCGAAACGATACACGATACACTCTCCCTATTTAGCGAGATAGCATATGAGTGTTATTCTATCCAAAGGGGTGGTAGCCTAGTGGTTTGACCTACCGCTTCTCATGCAGAAGGTCAGGGGTTCAAATCCGGCTCGCACCTCTGAAATCATTTATTTGCTAAATTCAATTTGAATTTACCACAGAGCTTTTCGGCGAAGGAAAACATCGTGAGTACACCTGCGCGTGCACGCATCTGCGTTGTAATTCAAGGATGTGTGTGAAATCCCCGATCCGCACTGCCCAAGTAACATTTTGGCCCTATAACTTGGGTTATCATCACTAAAAGGTCGAGTAAACGTCGTATAAAGGTCTTAGCGGTGACTATCAGTTGTATAAAGGCGTTTGGGAACACATTCTTGCTCTATAAGCTAAAGAGCCAAATTATCCTATAAATTGCTGATGTAAAGGTTTATAGAACCATTTTATAGGGCTATTATAGTCAAGTGCTATAAAAACTTCAAATATAGCCACTAAAGAGCTATGTTACTGTATAAAAGTGATTGAAATCACCATTATGTATCTAATTTGCGCTATAAGGTTTCCCGGACAACCGCTATAAATCTTGCGTTTTAGCAGTGATGAACGTTCTACTATACAAGGTTTTTGCGATATTGTGGTTTCACAAATCACTCCTATAGTACATGGTCTTTAGTAGCCATAATGACGCCATAATAGAGCGGTTTTGTTTTATAATCGATTTTTAGGACATTTTTATAGTACTTAAAAGTGTTCTAATTGTTTTTGAATCCCTATTATAGGCTCGTACGATAGTTGTGACTAGGACTCTTTTATATGGCCGAAACTTTCTATAATGGAGTCTGTAGATCGGTCACAGGATAAAAAAGCACGTAAAGGAAGTGAACAGTTACTTTTATACTCAAACTTTGACATGACAGGAGTCGGTGGTACTATAGTGAGCCGATAAGACCCACGGATGTACTTAATGGCTCTAAAGTAGAAATGTCTGTGAATTTAATTTTATAATATCAATATATTTTATTCAAAACTCAATTAATCGAGGGCGCATTGAAAATACTAAGCAAATCAAATACTATTCTATCAGTAAAACTTTAGTCGCACGTGCTTTTTGCAGCATTGATCGAAATATTAAATGTCTAAATAAGATAACATAAACTTACCACGATAGAATATTACTCCTTTATATAATTGAATTATTTTTGTTGTCCGACAATGAAGTTCACAGCAAAAACACACAATACCAAACTTTGCCGAGAAAGCGCCTCAGTAGGAATCACGGATTCTACTATAGACTAAAATAGGACTATAAGGGAATCAACAAACGCTACTACAGTATAAACAAGCACTACATTAGCGTTACTGTGGCCCGTATGTCACTAAATTGTAATACGAGTCATCATTACATCACGTTTACAGACCTAAAACGTCACAACTAAAGCTGCTACGGTTCCACTATATCACTAAATGGAGATATAACTGCGCCAGATCGGCGTTACTCAACCTTCTATGGCCTTTTATAGGGCTAAGGTGGTGTTTTGAGAAATGTTCTATGGGCTACTATAGAACCAGAAATTGTTACTTGGGTGGGTTCGCGTGGGGACTATAGCCCAAACCCTCTCGTTATGAGAGGAGGCCTGTGCCCAGCAGTGGGCCGTAAATAGGCTGTTATAGTGGATGGTTGGGTTATTCTATCCTATCAGTGACATATACACTATGGCTCATTTAGAAAGTTGGTATGTTAGGTACTGAAATACCTATCACTGAATAGGCAGAAAATGTACTCTTACTTAGTGATAGGGAGGCTCACTATCCCTATGTTCCGTTTCAAATTACCGACCATTACTTGCGCATGAGTATCGCTTAATAAGATACTAATGAAATGTTGTGTAGAAAAAAGATCGTGTATTTATCCTACGAGTATACTATTAAACAAGCAATAAGTATTTGTATACATACATCCATATTAATATTATAAATGCGAAAGTAACTCGGTCTGTCTGTCTGTTACCTCTTCACGCTTCAACCGCTGGACGGATTGAGATGAAATTTGGCATGGAGATAGTTGGGGTTCTGCCTGGTAGCTTCTGCCCACGACATCGCCCGCGTGGAGTTCGGTTATCGCGCTCCCGCGGGAACTATGCGTTTTTCCGGGACGAAAAGTAGCCTTCCTTTCCCGGGACCCCAACTATCTCCATGCCAAATTGCATCTCAATCAGGTCAAGCGGTTGAAGCGTGAAGAGGTAACAGACAGACAGAGTTACTTTCGCATTTATAATATTAATATGGATATGGATTACGGGGGTGAGAAATCGATCTAGCTAGGTCTCATATCTGGGAAAAATTGTTTTTAGCTATTTTCACCCGAGCTAAGACCGGTCGCCCAGGTACTTTTCCATAAAAATGGCGTATAGTACTAACTAGTTAGCCTTTTGGTTTGATTACCGCCTCTCATGCAGAACTTATAGGGCGGTGGGTTCAAATCCTGTCTCGCAGCTCGGACTTTATGTAAACGCGAAATTTTAATTTTACCACAAGAAAACATCGTGAGGAAACCTGCACGCTCCTGCGAAGACGCAGTCAATATAATAGATGTGTGTGAAGTTAATTCAGCTAAAATCTAAAGCTGTTTAGACTACAGAGCGTGACAAAGAAATATACATACATACGTACAATAGGTATAGTCGAAAAACAACCCTCCATATAGGGCAGTTAAGTATAATAACCACGTCTTCCTCATCGTTGCCCTCAATCACTTAGGTTAGATCTGTAGGTACTATCAGTTGCGTTTCAGTCTCCCCAAAAATCCTGGAAATGACATACCTAAATTACATTTCAGTTTAGGCATAGACCTACTATTTAATAGGTATCATACACACACTATAATATATAACTGTATCAACTGTATGTTGACCTACCTGTCAGTCTACAATGCGTCTACTTATCCGCCTATTGAGGCGTCATCTCGAATAGGTTAGCGGGATCTATTGATGGATATTGTTGTGTTGCGGACATATGGAGCGGAACTACTGTCCGTTAACCGTGGGATTTTGGTGGTTTATGTAGCTATTAGGTACCAAAAGATCGTGGTAGACTGGTATGGTATTGGTTCTCATGAGGGCCACGAATTCAATACTCGATTTGTACCTCTGAGGATATAAAGAAGAATCCTGCACATGCACATCCTGTGATGCAATTTCTAATTCTGTACCAAGTACCAACAGTTTTTAATTCACAACTGTACCTAGTATTTTATTTATTTATACCGTTTCATGCCGCGCTTTTTTCACAGCAATAAGTCCGGTTCGGGCTGAAGCGTTGTAAATTCTTAACAAATGAGAACAGATCGATCATCAAAAGGGGTTCAACAGTACACACCCCTGTTTTATTCGAGTCCAAAAAAGGATTTCCCATATCCCAAATAAGGATAGGCCGTCTACAAATTTTTGGGAGAGAGCAAATTACTCGTGCAATAGTTCTTCCAAGAAGCGCTGTATAGCACACGACTTAGAAGGCGCGCGGATTAAGCAATAACAGACTCTGCGTCAACGGCTTAAGTGCTTCGCCGCGCGCCTTCTGAGTTGTGTTCTGCTATACCAACCCTGCATCTCGCTCCTACACGTTCACGATTGGACTACGCGGGGTCAGCTATCCCACTTTATGCGCCGAACGATATTTGGCCTTTGGGATCTAGTGACTCACTCAGCTGTCACTTTTGATTTTTGATGTCTGTGGAATACCTAACAGGTTTATCAGGGGAGATGGAGATTCCTTTCCGTTCCCTATAGAATCACTTCGTGGACTCGAATTGGCGACCTGGGCTATATTCGAAGTCTTAAATAGGGATCTCGATGTTCCCTATAGGATCGCTAACGCGTCGCGTGAACTTTAAGCAGCTAGATTTAAAGTTCAACTTGACGCGTGAGCTCCTATAACAGTGAGATCCCTATTCACACCCAGCAGCTTTGGCTGTGCATTTTCATCAGTCAGTCATCAGTAATGGAAGAGTTTTATATGTATTTTTCTTGCCCGTTGTTATTGATACATTTGCTACATTGTAACTTAAATATCAAACATTGAATGGTTGTAGACATTATATCTTGTAAAGGTCCGAGTATAGGCCCTGTACGATACCAGTGGGTCGTCGTGCCCAAATTGGCACCCGCCACAGTCACAGATCTAGATATCACGGCTGTTCACGGCTGGGCGGGCCTTCCGCCGATTTCATCACTTCCCGTTCAGCACAATGCCGTGTCGCCAAACATCATTATTTACTGCCTATCAAAGCGTTAAGATCAATCGTGAAAATACACGAATTATAAAATGTGATTCAATGTCCCAAAAACCATGGAACTCATGGTCGACGGAGGTAATTGAATTACGCAGAGTCTATATCTTTATTCTATTTTATTCTTTAGTCAATTTCTTTATAGATTTGGCTGATTCTTTTTTGATTTATTCTCTTTGATCCGGAAAAGGTTTAGAAAGAAATACGGCAACAACTAAAAAAATGCCTAACTTTAAAGATTTCTAAAATAAACATTTTGTTAAAATTGTGGATAGGAACAAACGAGTCTTAATTTTAAGGGCATCCTTATCCTACTATAGTACTTAGTTTATGTGAGTTTGTGAGCATTAACAACCTCTGAATAAAGAAAACAGACGTGATTTTTTTTCTAACAACGGGAAAATAGAGATACGGCCTGCCTGACGGAAAGTGTTTATTGATGCCGTCTATAGACATTTATTTGCAACTCACCAGAGTTGGGGTCTCAGAACGGTCTACGTTTCTGTTTACTTGTTTAGGTATACATACAATACTTTACTGGGGCTATATTCGAAGTCTTAAATAGGGACAGGGAGATTCCCTATAGGATCGCTCACACGTCACGGCGCTCTCAAGTTTTTTAAAGTTCGGTTGCAACTCCACGACGAGTGAGCGATCCTATAGGGAACCTCCCTGTCCCTATTTAAGACTTCTAATATAGCTCCTGATCTCACTATATTTCCAGTCTTTTTATCTAAACAAAACTTTTTATTTTATTTCAGAACGAAACCCCGATAAAATGACGAATTTGAAGTTACTGTTTTGTGTCGCGATCGTCATACAAGGTGTTTTCACAGCGGAGGTGCAACATGGCTATGAAACACATTCAGAGGTAAATATAGGCTGACAAAATGTGTGTAATCCATATTTGATATTATAAATGCGAAAGTAACTCTGTCTGTCTGTCTGTTACCTCTTCACGCTTCAACCGCTGGACCGATTGAGATGAAATTTGGCATGGAGATAGCGGGGGGCCCGGGAAAGGACAGGCGCTCTTTTTTTTCCGGAAAAACGCGTAGTTCCCGCGGGAACACGATAACCGAATTACACGCGGGCGAAGTTGCGGGCAGAAGCTATTCTTACTATGTAACAGTAATTATTATAATATCATCAGCTGCTGAGACATTCGCTATTGAATGCCGAATAGCTAAGACAGCTACAGTCCCTTTGCCATCTTAAGGGCTGGAATCCCTTGCACGATCTCTTTCCCCAAAGGCAGACGGGCGTCCAAAGTCTCGATGCACAGTACAAGCGATTATTTTTTAAACTGGTCGTCCGTCATGTGACTAAATGAAGTGGGTCTAGTCAGCTAATTTGTAGCACAGTTTTATTCAATGACGTCTATGGTATGTATCTCTATTTCAATCAAATCCCCTATAATTTTCAGGTGACGATGGAAACCGACATGACCAGAGGCCGCCGCGGGGTCATCGAAGAAGAGAAGTTCTACAACATCCGCTCAGAAAACCACCAGGAGGACCAGGCGGCGCCCTGGATGCCTGGCGCTCCTGAGGACCCCACCACCAAGGTCTCCATCACCAATGAAGAGGTGAAAGAGGTGCTTCCGCTGTTTCAAACTACCGAAAAGGTCACAGATAAACCAACTGGCAGAGGTGCGAGAGCGTCTAATGAGAACTGGATTAAACTGCCCTATCCAGGTCACGAAGAAGACTCGAGAGACTCTAGAGATGATATCCTAACTCCTCCACAGCCTTCAGGAGACTTGATCAATTCTCGAATGCCCAGAGTCAATTTCGTCACACAGAACAAGCCTTTAGAAGCTTCAGAGTCCAGAAACGACAAAGAATCTATACAGAGAGTAACCAGGAAAGAAGACGTCCGCAATATTAGAACGGATTTCGTCAGACCAGATGAGGATGATCGCTCCAAATTATACAAACCAGTCTACCCTCGACAGGCAGTATACTACCCGGAAGAATCCAGAAGACCGCACTACATTGACCGGTACCCTGTAGACGACTTGTACCGACGTGATCCGTACTACGATAGCTACGAGCGAAGACGCTATATCCCTGGATACAGCCCGAAAGTCGATAGATACGACGATGCATATGACAACTACGTACCACGAAAACCCAAGAGAATAATCTACTATACTCACTTGCCTGAGGTTGTCAGAACGCCTCCGAGCGTAGACTTGAGATACAGGTATTCCGCTGATCCTTACAGACGCTTCGACGATGATTACTACGGGAGAACTGGAAGGTATGACTATAGATTCCGAAACAGGTACCCTTACGCTCCGTTGAGGAAAGAAGAAAGGAACTATAGAGACTTGGCTGGAGCTGGAACAGTGACTAAAGATAAGAAAGTTGACGAGAAAGTCACGCCGACTCCTATTCTACCAGACAAGGAAGACAAATATAAGAAGGCAAATGACTTCAACAGGAATTCGAATCGAAATCTAATAAACAGTCACCAGTATCATGATGAGGTGGTGGTCACGTATAATGATCCGGTTTCGCATAAAGGCTACCAAGACGTCGTACGACCTGATGATTCGTATCTCAGGTACGAGGAACCGCTGTTCCAAGGGACCGTAGAGGACCCATATCAAAGAAAATATTAAAATAGAATTGAAATATTTGCTTTAATAATGAATGATGATTTTTCAATTTAATTGTTTGCAGTTCTAACAGATTGGTCTTGTATTTAGGTATTCATTTAAGTCTACAAGAATAAATTTAAATATATAAATGTAAATGCGATGCAGATTTTACGACTATCCGCGTAAGTTGTCGGTAATAAATGTAATTAAGAACGGTTTTGTATTAATTAAGGGGGAGTGCGCGACAAATTGTACGCGCAATAAATCGGCCGTTTAAATTAAAACACGGGAGGGTGAAGATGAATTTCATTAAGAATTAATTAATGTCATTCTTAAACCGTTTTTGTTTTTCCACGGGAATAAAAAACATCTGCCGGGATGAGCGGCGACGCGTTTTCTTGAGGTAATTAAGCAATAAATTTTGCGGCTGGCAACATTTAGAGGTGGGGGCCAATTACAGTGGGCGCTCGGGGAAATGGATGCCGAGACACGCGCGCCGACCGCGCGGCTAATTAGAATAGGCGCCTTAGAAAAATCCTGTAACGTGACAGCTTGTAATCAAGGGGATAGATTCTCGCGTTTTTTAAACGTTCAGGCCAGAAGTGCGGGATTAATGGGAGAGATAAATTAGCCAGTAATTAAACGGCGAGGGCCGGAGTCGAGGCTCTAAATCATCGCGGCTGACACAGTTTCAGCGGAGACTGATGGGCGACGCGTCTTGGGAGGACTTGTGGCGAATTTGAGGGGTTTGATTTAATTTTGAATTAGTTCAATCTTATGTATAAAATTCTCGTGTCGCAGTGTTTGTAACCAAACTCCTCCGAAACGGCTCGACCGACTCTTATATGAAATTTGGAGTGTATGTTCAGTAGAGAATAGGACGTAAGCTATTTTTCATACCTACCCAAAAAATCTTAGGCGGTACGAAGTCCGCGGGGTCAGCTAGTGTTCCATAAGATTGAATTGTTCTTAGATGTATAAAGCAGGTATTAGAGGTTTTACGTAAACTCCACGGCTACTCAGTAGTACAGGTTTACACAACTTAGAAGGCGCGTGGATTTAGCAATAATAGACTCTACGTCAACGGCTTAAGTCCTTCGCCGCGCGCCTTCTGAGTTGCGTCGGGCTATAACACTAAGTAGCAATGATTGCTATTCATTTCTTTACTTGTGTCGTTTTCACGTAAAGGTAACCATTGCCGGTTGATAAGGCGCTTCCAACATGATAATTTATACTGGAAATGAACCTTATTGACGACCGACAATGTTGTACCTTAAGGGCCTTATCACACTTGCGATTTGCGAGCTAGTTGAAAGCGATTTTCAATACAAAACTCGTACGCGGCGAACTCGCGGCGTGTTCGCCTCCATACAAAACTCGCTCGCTTTTTTTCCATGTCATTGGTATATGAAAACGAGCGCACAGCCCACCTGATAGTAAGTGGTCACTGCCATTTAACTTGAGAACGAAGCACTTGTTGATTGTAACGGAACTCGAGGCAAAAATTCCTTCATTTTAAATGCTGTAACTAACGTAACATCTATGCAATAACCAATCAGTTTCCTCCCAAAACTATTAATGAAACATAAGGCACCTTACGATATCACCCTTAAAATATTTACGCACAAGACAAATCCGAAACCCTTGGATATAATCACAAGTATCCGACTAACCCTTGCAGTTCCAATCAAGGTATCTAAATAAGGAATCCCCTGGTATTTTTGCGTGTAAACACGGACTGTCCTGAATTAGTGATGCGTCCGCGGACGAACGGACCGACGAATTATTTATTAGCCGAGAATAGTCGCCACACGTATAGTCACTGAAGGATATCGGTAGCTTCAGGAAAAAAATAAATAGATGGCGCTTTATGTAGTTACTCAAGCAAAAAAATTACAGGTTTTGATTGCATGTAGTAGAAAAAGATAGTAAAAACAGAAAAGCAGCAAATGTAAAAAAGATGACATTTTAAAAACACTTTCAGACATGTTCAAAACATTTGTACTTTTGCGATCATACTCGAGGTATATTAAACCTACATTACGTACATAAACGTACATTAAATAACGCCATTTTACTAAGTATTATGAAAGGCAACTAAGGTATCTAAATATGCCTAGGTTATTTATAGTACATTACAGACCTAGGGTGGTGAATTCGTAAATGTCCCAGATGGTGAGGGCCATAAATATGCGATCTGGGGCTTTACGAATTACCACCCGTGGTTTGTCAAAAGTTTTACGTCTTGCCTTGGCCAAGAAATGAGATTTTCTTTACGGCCAAGGGTGATGTAATAGTACATTACAGACCTAGGGTGGTGAATTCGTAAATGTCCCAGATCGCAGATTCCTGTGGCCCGAACCGAAGGTG
Organism: Aethes cnicana; assembly: GCA_963971205.1. NCBI lineage: Eukaryota > Metazoa > Arthropoda > Insecta > Lepidoptera > Tortricidae > Aethes > Aethes cnicana. The sequence continues at coordinate 4,055,300 of OZ020286.1, forward strand.
AGGGCCATAAATATGCGATCTGGGGCTTTACGAATTACCGCCCGTGGTTTGTCAAAAGTTTTACATCTTGCTTTGGCCAAGAAGTGAGATTTTCTCTCCGCGTAGTGAGCAGAAAATCCCACTTTACGGCCAAGGGTGATGTAAAAGTAATTAAGTAATCAAGTGTCTTTACGTTCATTATAAACGAGTAATCACGATGCCAAGAAAACTGCTCAATCAATAAGCCAAAAGTTTCAAGAGACTCCCAGGGTTTCCTAAACCTGTGGCCACCCCGGGAAGGGTTGACAGATGCCCGAAGCTATGCAACTGTCTTGAGGCGCGTTACAGGATTCAGAGGGCACCCTAATTGGCTCGCAGTATGTTGTGTTAATAAATAACATCGCTAAACAATCAGCTACTAGCAGGCTAGATACGTGATCCGTTACACCAGAGAAAATCAGAACAGGATAACCGAATTTCACGTGGACGAAGTCGCGGGCAGAAGCTAGTTAATATTATAAATGCGAAAGTAACTCTGTCTGTCTGTCTGTTACCTCTTCACGCTTCAACCGCTGGACCGATTTGGATGAAATTTGGTATAGAGATAGTTGGAGTCCCGGGAAGGGATATAGGCTACTGTTTACCCCGGAAAAACGTATAGTTCCCGCGGGATCGCGATAATCGAATTTCACGCCGGCGAAGTCGCGGGCTGAAGCTAGTCATACTATAAGTTATATTTCATGGATGTTCATGTCTTTGAGAGTGAAAGTTCTCTCAAAACGTCGTCAAACTCTCAAACAAGACCGAATTAGCTCCAAACGACATAACAGCCCCTCGAGGACCCTTAGTCGGGGGTTAACGGAGGCATCGGGACAAGTCTACGGCGCAGTAATTAACCTCGTAGATTAATTAAGTTACGTTGGTGCGTTATGCATATCCATATTATCCATATCCATCCATATTAATCCATACTTAATATTATAAATGCGACAGTTACTCTGTCTGTCGCCTCTTCACGCTTCACGCACGAAGGTTGCATAAAGGTTGTCATTCCAAGTTTACCTTACTTTTTCTATGGTTACACTAACTTACGTAGATATTTGTTTTTCGTTCTCTTAGTTAGGCTCTTGTGAAGAAGCCCGTTAAAGACCTGTGTGCCCCCTCTTCACTCTTCAACCGCTGGACCGATTGAGATGAAATTTGGCATGGACATAGTTGGGGTTCCGGAAAAGGACATAGGCTACTTTTTATCCCGGAAAAACGCATAGTTCCAGCGATGAGGAGCGCGATAACTGAATTCCACGCGGGCGAAGTCGCGGGCAGAAGCTAGTTGTATGTTAAAATAATGTAGTTTATCAACAGTAGCTTCTAAATGAGGGCTGTCGTATTTTTGGTCACCAGCGGGCACCACTGGCGTTGGAGGCTGCGCTCAAAGTCGAGGGATGTATAGCTGTCAATGTAGAACCATATTTACCATGTTCATCGAAGATTCTTTTGGGATATTGTCCCAATAGAGTCCTTAAAATTGAGATAGGAAATCCATTTCCCTGAATACCATTTTAAATTTAACATGTCTCGCTAAATAGGGATATAGTGAATCTTCAGGAGGGTTTATCCCGAAAGTTGGCAACGTCGCATATAGCTGTCAAATGTTTTGCCGTTTTTATTAATTTCTCTATATTACTGAATTAAAAAAGAACTTATCATTCTATGGTTGAATGACGCGTACCGTTTTATAGTTGTTGGTTAGCCATTCAAATGATAAGACTACATTAAAATGCATGGAAAATGCGATGGAAAGTTTTCAAAAGATAGTACTTCCATAATCCTAAAAATTTCGTGTTCCTATGATAATTGTTACAATCCACACTTAATGTTTTATTCAACCATAGAGCGATAATTCATTTTTTCGATCAGTAATATACAGAAATTAACGAAAACAGCGAAATATTTGCCAGCTATTTGCGATGTTGCCAACGTTCGGAGTAAACCCTCTTAATAGTTACAAAAAAACCGGCCAAGTGCGTGTCGGGCCACGCGCAAATTATAGGGTTCCGAAGTTGAGGATGCCCACAGTACCTTTCTAAGACTTATTAGCATCTAGCTAGCCTGTGGTATGACGTGCCCGCCCGACGCCCCTGCCGCTCGAGAAAAATCATCATTATAAGTTGGTCGACTATTACTCGTAAGTTTGTACAGCCTACTTAGCTCTGATAGTTTTCCTTTCAACTACGTTATATATGCCACAACCGTGATTTTTTTCAGCCATCCAAATACCACCATTTAGCTGGCAGGGGGGGGGGACACGTGACTCTAACAAAAAATAGCACTTTAAAGCTTAATATTTCACAAACGCATCACTTAATCAAAAAATGGTTTTAACAAACCCACAATATTTTTTTAAGACCTATTCAACGATATGCCGCACCATGGGGTACGCAAGAAAAAAAAAAATACATCCCCGCTTTACGAGTAGGGGAGGTACCCTATAAAAAAATATATTTCAAAATTTTATTGTACCACTTTGTCAGCGTAACTAATATGCATATTCATGCCAAATTACAGCTCTCTAGACCTAAGCATCTCCGAGCAATAGTGCGGACAGACGGACGGACATGGCGAAACTATAAGGGTTCCTTGTGGACTTCGGAACCCTAAAAATGAAGGCCCTGAATCTTACGCGCCGTGCCCATGGCTGTTGTGGTGGGTTGTTGGTTGTTGGTAAAGTGACGATTATATCTAATTGAAAAAACAACAACTATTCTAATTCGAGTAAGTTGTACTTGCCTCAGGATCACTAGTAAAACAGATGTTATTCAATGACATCAAGATACCAACCGGCCTATTTAATTAAAAGCGCTCCCTAAGGACTAATTATTAAGCAACATTATTATCCTCTAACGGGCTCAAACGGTTATTCCTTATTAGGTGGCGGCGCGACATCTCGACTTTAACATGTCGATAACAATTTGGCAAAGTGCTTTTACGATGTACCCGATGTGTGCGGGAAAGGGGTGACTTTAGGGCTGGCACTATTCTTGAGTTTGGTGTTAATATTAACATGTAAGTAAATGATAAATATATGATAAATAGACCTACCTACAGGGAGAATAGACCTAACCGTTCCTCGATTTTTTCCTTAAAGCTGACAAACATATTGCAAAAGCAAGTTTAACCGCGTCTATTATCCTAACAAAACTATGTTTATTGTAATTTCCCACAGAATTATCTTACTTAGTGATGTTTAAGGTTGAACTTGAAAAAAAAACTTGTACCTACCAAAATTGACATACGGAAACCAGAACTTGTAAACTGGACGAATCAAATCCTTTTTTTTAAATCCTAATTTACAGTAAAAACACGTTCTCCCCGTCATCACTGTCAAGCGTTTAATTATGGCAGCCCTGGCTTTAAATTCCTACGTCAAGGGTCAGCAAATTGATAATTTCCACCATTCCACCGTTCCGGATATACACCGTTTTCCATCGCTTATTCATTAAACGGCACCACTATTAATATTTACAAGGTTTGTCGTGGTCGTTTACAACCCGTATTTCCAAAAGGACGTATCCCCTTTTGAATATCCAGTGTAATAAGCCTTTCTAGGTTTGGTTGGACAAGGGACGGATAATGTTTGCATAGGGGCAAAGTTTTGACGTGATACCGCTGTTTGAATAGTTCACGGCCTTTGACGCGTCTATTAATGGGATATGTGGGATGAGATAACTTCAAATATGCATGCCTCGGATAGCCGGGGCACTGAGGGATTTGTAAATTATAAATAATCATAAATAGATATTCATTTTAGTTTATTGAAAATTTATGCGGCGGTCTGAAATATTTTTTCAAGATTATTAAATTAAATATTACTTACATTACATCATTAAGGTTTAGATATTGCTCCCAGTGGTGTTTGCGAACGACGTTACTTGATATTAAGTAGGTACTGACATACATGTGTATGTTTATCACTATGGAGTGCGGAATGTGTCTTGGTAAGGGAGCGCAATCTTATATGGCGAAACAGTTGAAAACGTGTCCAGCGGATTTGATAAGCAACAAAACAAAACACACTCTCTTCACAACCGTTTTCACTGCGTTTTTGCCTCAGCAGCGCCATCTGAAGGCGCTACTGCAGACTATCCGCCTAGATGGCTTGACTGGAGTCACGACCGCGCAGCGCCCCCAACCTACCCGATTTGGTATCTACCTTTGGAGCTATAAAGATTGCGCTCCTTTACTTCAACCCTCCATAGTTTATCACAATAGGCAAATCTAGTTTTTAAATCAACTTCGGCGGTCGGATCAATTCTTCATAGTCATTCCACAGGCTTGTGAACCATCCACAATAAAACCTAATCGTTGTCAACCTCCATAAATTAAGCGACATTGTAGATTTCTGAGAACCATCTCAATATGTTAGCTCGCTTATTTTACAGTGGCCAGCTTATACGAAGTCTGTCCCACCTTTGTATATACGTTCTCGTATCATAAGTAGTATTGTATGAACAGGAAAAAAGTGACGGGAACAAGGGCTCATAAATATGTAAAAAATAATGTAGTTAGTAATGTGCCGTGATCTTGTTAGATGTATTGACATCCATATCCAAACTAATATTATAAATGCGAAAGTAACTCTGACTGTCTGTCTGTTACCTCTTCACGCTTCAACCGCTGGACCGATTGAGATAAAATTTGGCATGGAGATAGTTGACGTCCCGGGAAAGGACATAGGTAGTCGCGATAGTAGTCACGGGCAGAAGCTAGTATACCTAATAGATGTTTTCCCATAGTAGGTTATTACGAGTACCGGTGACTGTAGACACAGTGTGTACAGTGCAGTCAGTGAAAGAGATCGCTTTATGTGTGCCCTTTGATATAATTTATAGGTATTCGATTTGTCAAAAATTTCGTTTGTTTTACTGTCCCCTATAAGCTTTTAGATATACTTACAGAGTAGTGGATAAAACCTATGGTTGGCAGACAACTGCTGTGCACATCTGTCCCAATCTCTTCAAGATATCTCGACCATCGATATAAAATAGCTGAACAGCCCTTGATACATCACCAGTCCCCTCTTCAAAATTCTTTGATCAAGAACCTTACTTGATGGCGGGGACTTTTAGCAGTTGTAAGCAAGAGTTTGTATCGGTCAAGTATGTCACCTCGTTCATCCAGAATAGTTTTAATATAAGTAAAATAACAAAAACACTACTTCCTAATCTAAAAGTCCTATACTACGTGGCATGGTACCCAAAATGCTGGCAGCATTGCCACGTTGAATTGCCGTTGATTGTTGATTGTCGTTGTCTGTGCGAGATAGATGCCAGCATTTTAGTTACCAGAGGCCTCAATTTTTTTTTTTGATATAAAACTAAAGACACGGTGTGCCCCCGGCCCCCACAATGCCAGCGTTTCTACCCAAAAAGGCTCAAATATGTAGCTGCTATCTAGCCCTGCATATTTGCGCCTTTTGAGGGATTATATAGTTATTATAGCCTCATGTAATGACCGATTCCAAATAAAATATCACTTTACGAGTTCGCCATCGGGTGTTTGACCCAATAACAAAGGCCTTGGCTTCTTAGAAGAATCCTGTCGTCGGTATTAAAAAATAATTCGCATAGCTTACTTTGTTGGCGGTTTATTATGTCGCGATGACACACCGTTTAAAGAGAAATTTGCATAAATTATGACTTTGGAGAATTTATGAATCAGTGATTGGGTTTGAGATTTATATGCCATCTTTGGCTGGGGAAGTTCTTTTTTTTATCTGGCATCTTTCATATTCTCGCATCTCTTACAAGCCACTTCATCAGATTGGGGCGCTATCGTCAGAGCGATTTTCTGTATAGCATGATACAACTGAAAGGCGCGCGGCGAAGCACACCGTTCATGCAGTCTATTATTGCTGAATCGGCGCGCCTTCAAATTGTGTCGTGTGTGGTGCCGTCATTCAATGATTTCTGAGACCAATCCTTACTTCCTTACTAATATTATAAATGTGTTTGTTTGTCCTTCCTTCACGTCGCAACGACTGGACGAATTTGGATGAAATTTGGTATGAAGATAGTTCGTGACCCTGGATGGAATGAGTTAGGATACTTTTTATGCCGATATTTCCACGGGAACGGGTTTTCTACGGGTCAAAGCAGTTTTTTCAATACTTCTATAATATAGTTATAGAAGTATCTATAGTATCATCGGGTACGCAAATACTAAGTCCACGCGGGACGCAGTCGCGGGCAATCGGCTAGTGTTTTCATAAAAGCTAAAATAGTTGATTTAATGCCATTTAAAGAATTTCAACCGACATTTCATATTATTGATCAGTGCTAATATTGTAATGTTGACGGCCGGATTGGTCCAGTTGGTAGTGGCCCTGCCTTGTGTTCCGATGGTGGCGGGTTCGAGTCCCGCTCGGGGCAAACTTTGTGTGATGAACACTAATGTTTGTACTGGAATCATGGATGTTAGTATTTATATATTATGTATGTATTTCTCTATATAAGTATTTATATCGTTGTCTAGCATCCATAGTGCAAGCTTTGCTTAGTTTGGGGCTAGGTCAATATGTGAGAAATGTCCCAAGATATTTATTATTTATTTATTTATTAATGTGCCTTATGTCTAGTAGAATCCCAATGGAATCCCAACAAGATGGAGCGCAGGGAAGCAATGGGATTCCAATAGATGTGTGCGTCGCAGGCGCTGGAACGGTCTGTGTGGAGAAACTTTGGTCCCCCATTGGTGTAGGTATAGACGTCCATTGCCTGACATAATTTCTGGCATTCCATCTTAGGTTCAGGGTAGGCAACGCATTCGAGATCTTATGGTTTCTTAACGGGGGTTCATATTTCGGTGTCCATGGGCCGGGGTGACCATGTACCATCAGGTGGGCTGTGCGCTCGTTTGCCTATAAGTACCATTGGTATAAAAAAATAAGCAATGGTCTATGGTAGACGTCTTTCAGCTGAAATGATGACACCCATAAAAAATCTTTCAAGAATGGAGGCCAATTCTGGAAGAAAAAAGTTATGGTAAGCGGTCACAGGAGACACCGAAATCCAACAACATTCTCACTATCATATGTACTAAGTTTTACCAAGCTTCAGTCATTCCCGATCTTAGATCCCGATCATACCGCGACGACGTTGCAACGACATCTCCACGACACGTCACGACGACACGACGCGACGAGAGTTGTCGGCCGCTATCGGCGGCGCGACAAAGGGGGCAGCCATTAACCGACACGACACGACTATAAAGCAGGCTCACCGTGGGACGGTGACGCTGCGGTTCGACGCGCCGGTGGCTCTACTTCATTAGAATTAAGAACGATTATCGGTAGCAATAAATACCTACAGATAGTAGAAGTACATAAAACGGGTGATTCGATTGCGTAAGTACTTGATTGGGTTAGTTTGCCAACATTATTGCAACAAGAGTTCTAGAAAGCCGATGTCTATATATATTTTCCCGCTATGTTCTTTTCCCAAATATAGCCTACTTTCTCGAATGCAGGAGGTGCTCAATAGTCTTACAATTCCACTTGCTCGCAAGGTATTTGCATCATGTGAATATTGCCTTATGAGATTCCAGGTTTTGCTCGTTTGCTATGTAAAAATCGGAAGTTCATTCATAGCAGAGACAAGGTCAAATAAAGACTGACAACCTCCTCGCATTGCGGCGTACATTGGAAAAGCTGTATTTGGAATTGTATGTGAGCAATATCTACGGGGCGCTTCAAATTTTCATACAGGAGACCTAGGCAGCGACATCTATCATCGCAGTTAACATTTATTTCGGGCGTACGCTGATTTGAAGCTATGAAATTTGTCATTCTAGGTTTACATTACTCTTTCTATGCTCATAGTTACTGTTTTATATGTATTGGACTACAGAATAACTAGTCCGATGTATTACATCACTGGTTTAATGCTTGAAAACATACTTAATTACTTCATTAATCGTAAGAGAATATAAACACGTAAAATGGCGTAGATGACAGGGCATGTGTATGTTGTAGTTTTAGCGGGTGCCGCTGGCGGCGCTGTAACTAAGGATGCTACAGTTCACTACAGATATTGTTGTATTTTTTCAGCGAATTAGAGCATACTCGCTTACAGCGGTTCGGAATCGCAATAATTCCCACCGTACACGCATTACGGACGATCAGTCCGCGTTACATTACGCGGCCGGTCGTGTCGCGCGCACACTAACCATAAATCCTGCGCACGCAACGTATCAATTGTCTTTATGGCCGATACTTTTATTATTTATCGGCAATCGGTCGATCGCATCGATCGAAAGTTCCGTCTTAATAGGCATCGGACAACTGAGGGACCTGCTGTGAGCCACTGACACAGAATATTTAACAGTACTACGTACAGAATGGCCACGGAATCACCCGCCTGAATCTAGCCGGCGCGCAACTTGCGCCCAACTCGCCCTTACCATCATTTCGTCAATCATTGGCCCGCGTACTGGTACACACTCATTTACAAGTGTACAGACATCCTCGCGCGCACACAGACGTCCTCGCACGCAAACATTAACAATTCATTCGAATTGTGTTCGAAATCGTGCTTTTGTAGGCCGTGTCCGCCCTGTGCCACTGATATGTGGTAAGGTACCTACTGTGGTTGCGAAATGCTGGGATGGCAAAACAAATAAAATTCTAAAATTCAATTCAATTCAATCATTTATTCAGCAAATTGGCCACATAGGCGCACTTTTACACGTCAGAAAAATAATTTATTAGCGCTTCCTAGACCCGTTGCTTGAGAAGAAGCGCCATATGGTAATATTATGATAAACCACATGGTAATCCATATGCTGTATAGCTTTTTGTTATTTTAGTTTCTATAAATTGTCTATGCAAGTATTCTACCACAAACTCAATACCGGCGTGAAGTAAAAGTTCGTTGTTGCGTTTTGTACGGGGGCCTGTCCTCTTCCCTATCCTTCTATCCCATCTTCCCTAATCCCGTGTCCCTTATCCCCCCTTATCCCATACGCCCTATCCTCCCCCCCTTTCGAGATCGGCAACGCATGGGTGACGCCTCTGGTGTTACAAATGTCTATAGGCGGCAGTGACCATACTTATCACCAGGTGGGCCGTCTGCCTGTTTGTCAATCTTTTTACATAAAAAAAAAATTAAATTAATTTAAGTGCCGAAGAACATTGCCTATCTATACCACCACATTATAGATTAATTTAATAAGTACTTCGTAAGTACAACACATGAAAAGGCTAGTCTCTGTACGACCCACTGCTGGGCACAGGCCTCCTCTCATCACGAGACGGTTTAAGCCATAGTCCTCGCTATCGGGCTCAGTGTGGATTGGAGACTTCACACACATCTTTGAATTACTTCGCAGATTTTTTGACATATTTCAAAAGCTTTCGAGCATGTTCTATAGTTATTTTCACAAGCTATGTACAGTGTGCACGGGTGCTCTAGAAACTTATCAATTTATCTCCTATGTAAACTTGTACGGAGAGTTTCAAAGTTCACTAGAACGTTAAGAAGGGTTCTATAACAAAAAACCGGCCAAGTGCGAGTCGGACTCGCGCACCGAGGGTTCCGTACAAACCTGCAAGGTTTACAAAGTTCGTTCATTACGACAATCGAGTCATAACTATGGTATTTTTATTGCAAAATGAAATTCATAACATTACAATGGGGAAAGATGGAGGAGCATAAATTTAAGACAAAGATCTCTTTATCGTTTAAGTAATCCTTTATTTTATATTAACAGATATCATTTATCTATAATATAACTGTAACTACAATTATGTTTACAATCACAATTTTTTGGTGGTATAACTACTTAAAATTTTAAGCTTTTCGGAATTTTTCTGTTACCTGTGCTGTAAGCTATTGCTTCTTACCAAATTTCGAGATTCTATGTCAACGGGAAGTGGTCTTTAGGTTTTAATTCCCTTGCGTGTAGTTGCGAGTTTCAAAATATGCGGTATCAATGGTTGTACTTTTGCGTTTTGCGTTTTTGCGTTGACTTAGATTTTTTTTTTCACGGGTTAAAGGCAATTAGATCTAAGTATTTGATATGAATTTCAACTTGATAGCTCTACGCGTTCATGAGGAAAAAAGTAATAAGTTTATATTTATTAAAAAATATATATTTTGTAATGTAACTAAAAATTTAAGGTTTTCGGAATTTTTCCTTTATGTGTGCTATAAAACGTTGCTTCATGCCAAATTTCAAGATTCTAGGTCGACTGGAAGTACCCTTTAGGTTTTGATTCCCTTGCGAGTACTTGCGAGTTTCAAAATATGCAGCTTAAATTGCTGTTTCTTTTGATTGCGTTGACATAGAAGTTTGATTTTGTTACAGCTTAAAGGTATTATAGACCTGAGTATTTGGTATGAATTTCAATTTAATACCTCTACGCGTTTATGAGGAAATGGGTAGTAAGGTTAAAATTATTTAAAAAATATATATTATGTGATGTAATTAAAAATTTTTGGTTTTCGTAATTTTTTCCTTTATCTATGCTATAAGACGTTGCTTCGTACCAAACTTCAAGATTCTGAGTTCACGGGAAGCACCCTGTAGGTTTTGATTCCCTTGCAAGTGTCGAAAATTTGCGGCATAAACGGCTGTATCTTTTGATTGCGTTGGCTTAGAAGTTTGATTTTTTCACAGCTTCAAGGGACAGTAGACCTGAGTAATTGATATAAATTTCAGCTTCATACCTCCACGCGTTCCTGAGAAAAAGGGTCTTGACAGACGGACAGACGGACAACAAAGTGATCCTATAAGGGTTCCGTTTTTTCCTTTTGAGGTACGGAACCCTAAAAAGAATTGAATGAAAGGAGAAATGAATGAAATTGAACTTCATTCATTCTTGGTATTTCTAGAATGCTGATAAGAAGTTTTTTCAAAAATAAATTTGTTGGGACACGCTTTTATTGCTGACTGTACTTTTCTTTGTAATTCCTTCATCTACCCTTCAAGACGAATCAAACGAGCCCAAATTCGATGGGTTTATGTACTTTTAATACGGAGTTCCTATCACCACGCCACCTTCCAGCTCCATCATCAAATCAGCTCCACGTCATCATAATATTGTATTGTCACGCGATTTACATATTCGTGCAAAATTTCAGCTCAATCGGAAGTCGGAAAGTGAGTCAAATTTAACTTGCAAGATTCCATTACATAGGTACCTACATACAGGTCGACCTAATAACAGCGTGTTAAAATGGTCGTGAGTCATGAGGATTTTATTCCTGACTGCAGATTTTATTCCTGACTGCAGGTTTTATTGCTGACTGCAGACGCATCAAGCCATTTACAATTAATGGTAAAAACACAACATACCTATCTATATACGAGTAGGTATAACAGAAAACTGGATGTGAAAATGAAGAAACTATCCAAAAAGTCTTTGGGGATGATTAAAGTGCGGTTTAAATTTTTTAGGTAGGTACAAGAGATCGCTAAAATTCTACGAGCTTACGACTCCCGCACGGGCCATGCGTCATAACCTTTACTCGCCCCGCGGCGGTCAGTGGCGAACTTGCAATGTACACTGTACCTACGCTTCCCGTCTCGATCCTTAGGTCCCGAGTGTAACTTTAAACATTTTAAAACAAACGTATGCTCTAAGAGCTTAGCACTCTTTCGTACTTTTCCTAACTTAAGACTCCTATTTGAACTTATGTTCGTAGGTGATTTTTGTTGAGAATCTTGCGTTTTAAAAAGTACTTAGTTATTTTTTGCATGGTGTCAAAGAGTGGTTGAACAAACCCGGTTATATGCATCCTAATGTCTAGCTAGAAAGTACCTATCTCGGAATGGGATAAAACGATCTCTATAACATAAGTTCATTGTTATTATTATTATTATAGCCTATGAAGTGTCCCACTGCTGGGCAAAGGCCTCCCCTCTTTAAGTTATTTAAGTTCATTGTATCCAACCAAAATATAAACCTTCAAAGTCTCTTCAGAAATGACGTAACAATTACAGATGTTCCATTCCAGATATAGGATACAAGAGAACTTTCTAAATAAATATTCCAGGTTTCCATACACACCAAACACTATTTTTCGCCTAAAGTTCACGCGTTTTCAAATGAAATAGAAAACTATAGTTCAACCCTTGCAAAGCCTGGATGGAAAGTTGGGCTCTGAAAGTTCTGCAGATAAAGAAGTAGGTTCGCGGGGGGCAATAAATATCGGGGATCCGGTATCGGCCGCTGATAAGAGTCCTTTCGGTCGGCCGACTCGCGATCTCACCTAGGGATGGGACGGAAATTCTAGGTTGGCCAAGCAATATCGATAATAGTTCAGATAAGTTTTTTTCAGCCCAACCGTCTTGAAGTGCAAGGAGGCTGAAACCGCTTCAGTCCTGTAAAATTAAAAAAATCTGTTGATTTCAATACATATAAGGGGAGGAAGTTCTGAATTCGGCTGTATTTTTTTAATATTCAAGATTGTTAAGAGATTCTTATTTCTGTCAGTTTTGTTGATAAGGCTCCAGAGGCCGTTGTTAACTTATTCTCCAGACTTTTTTCCATTTAAATGAAAGCTGAAATGTGTGACTTGTAACTGTTCTATTTGCCAATAAAGATGTTAGGGAAAAGGAGGCAGTAAGAGTAGTATACTACAAAACCTTATACTACTAGGTTTTGTAGTATAAGGTTGAACGATTTTACAGATATGTCAAAAAATCATTTAAAAAAAAACACTAGCTCTTTGCCCGCGACTTCATCCCGCGTAGACTTAGAATTTGCGTAGTCGATGATACTATACATAGGTAGTTATAGTTATAGAAGTATTGAAAAAATTTGACATATTGGTATAAAAAGTATCCTATATGTTATTCCCAGGGTTGCAAACTATCTCCATACCAAATTTCATCCAAAGCGGTCCAGTCTTTACGACGTGAAGGAAGGACAAACAAACAAACACACTTTCACATTTATAATATTAGTATCGATATGCACTTCCAATGTTAGCGATGGATCCAAAGTATGTTGGGAAATCCTTTGTTTATAATATTGATGAATAAGGACAAGATATTTTTTGTTAACTATCGACATCGTCCTTTCTCACCCCTAAACTCTTAGTGTTCTCGGCACGTCGCGGGCAGCGTCTGTTTTCTTTTTAATTACCTCCAATAAATAGCCTCTGGTGCTCTCGCTCTAACGCCACGAGTGTGAGCGAGAGGGCAACACAAGTCCTCTTTATTGACCTCCCGAGGTGACTAGCAATCAAGTCACATTCAGCATGTGAGGACAATACTGATAGACCCGTATTGCTTGGAGTTAACTATTGACTTGTCAAGTGGATTGTGAGGGCTGGACTTCAGATTGATTGTGTTGGAATATAAACGCTTAGTTCTTTGAAGATTTGCTTTGCTACAGGAGTTTATAAGCACACATTTATGAAGTCCAGCCGAATGTTCGTCGTTGATCGCTGTTTAGCGAATGACCGCCTGTTGTTTACCTGTCAAATGTGTATTATTTCTGTATTTTCTGTGTTTTGTTCATGGTGTTCAATAAAGAGTATTGTTGTTGTTTTTGTCATTGTACCCTGAACTAGGAGATTTCAAAGCACTGCCATTGCACTCCATCATTAACTTATTAGTGAAGGTGGAGGAAGAAATGGACTGGCTTCATGGAGAGGGGTAATTACACAAAAGATCCCGATGGGATACACCCGTAAGGACCCCCACAGTCTCAAGATAAGATAAGATGTTGTTGTCGTCGCTGTTCTCATCAGCGGGCGAATGATACGAAAGTTGAGAAATCTAAACAAAAAGCATCCATACCAGTAATTATTTTCTTTTAATAGGATATCCTGTTGTAACTCTTAGTTCTCCTAGTAAATAGGGAGCTTAGTCCTGTTCAAAGTGCTGATAGATTTAAGTAGGTACAAAATCCCGCCTGTTAAAAAACCTACTACTTAATTACTAAGGAACGTAAACCAGTAAAAAGCTTCTCATGTACTTCATAACATTAAAAAAGCCGTGGTGGCCTAGTGGTTCGACCTACCGCCTCTCATGCCGAGGGTCGGGGGTTCGATTCCGGCTCGCACCTCTAAGTTTACTTACGTGCGAAATTCAATTTGAATTTACCATGAGCTTTTCGGTGAAGGAAAACATCGTGAGGAAACCTGCACGCATCTGCGAAGTAATTCAAGGATGTGTGTGAAGTCCCCAATCCGCACTGGGCCCGCGTGGGGACTATAGCCCAAATCCTCTCATGATGAGGGGAGGCCTGTGCCCAGCAGTGGGACGGAAAATGGGCTGTAGTAGTAGTAGTAGTACCTCATAACACAGTTCCTACTACCGTTCATTGTCTTTGCTTCAGCCCTCTACTTCCAGGACACACGTTAGAAAACAACATTTTCCCATCATTTTGAATCGTTTCCGTGTTCTCAAATCAAATAACTCCCGCTGGGCGTTGCCTGAATTTTTCACAGCCATTAGGGCCACTTGGGCCATTTTGGGCCATTCGGGGCCGTTTGGGCCATTACATGCAGTAAAATAGCGACTCAATGTAAATCACATAACGCACTTCCGCGGTTGCGGCGGGGCAATAAAAAACGGGAAGTTATAGGAGCGGAGTTTTGTTTCAGGGTTCCGTAGCTGAAAGTCGTGGTTATAAGATTTATAAAAAAGCTACATGTTAATTTGACAGTTAAAAAAACAATTTGAAGTAACTTTTTGTGCTTTCATTTTTGTAGCCTAGTGCAGTTTCTTCTGTAGTTAAAACCCAACTTTCCATTTTACTCGGTATACCGTTATAGAGGCTGCAAACATGGGGCTTAGGACTAAAATAAAAAAAAAAAAAACTGTAAAGTAACTTTTTTGTGCGTAAGTAATTTACTTACTTATATGAGTTTTAGATACTTACGAGTATGTACCTACTTACTTATATTGGAGTAAAGATGACAGTTTTGACAACCGCCTGGCTGCTAATACCGCTGAAGTATCGAGTGTGGAATGTGTCTTGGTAAGGAGCGCAATCTTATATGGCGAAACACTTGAAAACGTGTCCAGCGTATTTGATAAGCAACAAAACAAAACACACTCTCCTCACAACCGTTTTCGCTGCGTTTTCGCCTCAGCAGCTCCATCTGAAGGCGCTACTGTAGACTATCCGCCTAGGTGGCTTGACTGGAGTGGCGACCGCAGCGCCCCCAATCTACCCGATTTGGTGTCCACTTTGGGAACTATAAACATTGCTCTCCTTTACTTCAACCCTACATACGCTGAAGGACAGAAGGAATCCCAAAAAGCAAAGTGTCCCATGAAAATGCCAGAGCCGTATTCGTCGGTCGTTTGTAATTCCGGGGCACTCCAACGAGTCCCGGGGCACGCTTGTTTTATTGATATTTTGGCGGAATTATTCCCGGACGGCCCTCTGGGGCATCGGCGTATTGACGACCACGACTTCTGCTTACCTAGGGAAGGTGTGTGAGTGAACGCTGTTAGGATGGTGGCGATTCTGTTAACTATAACTTATTTTTAATAATACTGGTGGCAAAGTAAATTGAAATAGTTATACTACTACTACTACAGCCTATTTGCGTCCCACTGCTGGGCACAGGCCTCCTCTCATCACGAGAGGGTTCGCCCATAGTTTTTGGATTAGTTTGGGGCTAGGTCAATTTCTGTGAAATGTTCCAAGATATTTATTTATTTATTTATAAGTACATATTTATAACTTGAAATTTTAGGTTGTTCTTATGTAGAAAAAAACACCCTTCAGAGACGACAACTATAGTACTAATATTTTAAATGCGTAAGTAACTCTGTCTGTCTGTTAACCTCTTCATGCTTAAAAACCTGTGGACAGATTTTTCATGAAATTTGGTATGGAGATAGTTGGGAGTCCCGGGTACATAGGCTACTTTGTATCCCGAAAAAAAGTATATCCGCGATAATCAATCAAATTCCGGTAGAATTCGCGGGTAGAAGCAAGCGCCTACATTGTCTATGAGCAAAGTGCCATAAAAATGTTGTTGCTGTAGTAATTATTAAACATAATACAACAAGTAAAACACATTGTCTGAATGTCTTTGTGTATTAAACATACCAAGTATTCATTTGTATTTCTCTTGACTAAATCTTACAATAGCGTTTTCTTAAATTTACGAATTTTGAAAATTATTGACATTCACTTAAGCCTATCGATTGGTACGGTTATTCTCATTATTAAAGTCCAATCAGGTTTCGAACCCGCATCAATCTTGCACGCGGCAGTTAACCACGAAGTCACGGCGGCCATCAAGGCGGGCTGAAAGCTCATAAAGCCTTATAAAAAGCTGACGTATCAAAAATGCAGGGCTGTAAAACGGCGTGTCGTTACCTTGCATGTTTCACGGATGGAGCCTGGAATACGCAGCTACGACGTTTCGGGGCAGAATCGGAGGTAGCATTGAAGCAATAAGTCAGAGTAGGTATTGTTTTGGGTATTTGATTTCGATGAAGTAACTCCACTCGTATCTACTTTAATTTGTACCTAACCATTTCTAACAACACTATTTAAAAGTATGTTTTATTCACCAGAAAGCCTAATGTACATTTGTAGGTAATATACTAAACAAGAATTAAAACTACTTAAAAATAACTAAAATGCTTAAAATTACTTATAAATAGGTACTTAAAAATACATAAAAATTAAACCAAATCAAAAAACGGCCCCCGCGGCATCGTACCGAAGATGCTGGCAGCATTTCCCCGTTGTATAGCGATGCTCACTTAGATAGGTACATTCATTAATGACAAGATTTATTTTTATGGTATATTGGTTGGTAAACAAACACACAGGCCACCTGATGGTAAGTGGTAGTGGCCCATGAACATAGATAAGGAATCATTTAAGAGCGAATGCGACCAATCCTAACAACTTTTACAGAATGCCTCTATGCCAGTAATTTCACCGGCTCCCTAACCTCGTTACCGGAACACAACAGTGCGAGCACTGCTATTTGGCGGTCCAAGTCCAATTTAGGACCCTTATTTCGAATTACGCTGAAAACGTAATCTATAAGTATAAATTTGACAATTGTATTTTTAATAATAGTTGCTCAAAAAATAAACATTTCGATACCTGTTTAACGTGCTAAATGTTTGTCATTTCCAAACGAGCGTTTTTTTGTTTTTTGACGGCTAGTGAGCGTGCCTAAAGTTGTTTTTTACGGACTACTTAGCGCGTAAAGTTTTTTGACCTTCATCCTGTTCATTTATTTATTTGATGTATTAAAACATATCGTGCAAAATTGTCATTTTCACTCGTCCCTAGTTCTCGTCTCTAGCTCGCTTTTGCTCGCGCCAACATAACTAGGGACTCGTCACAAAATGACAAACTTTTCGCACTTGCATCAAAATGTACTATTGTGTGTTTTTATTCTGTACAATAAAGTGTTACTTACTTACTTAAGTTCTCAGGCGCGAGCGTCATCGAGCCTGACTAAGCGATCCATAAACATGGCGCCCCGGCATTCCTACATAATATTTTGCAAACAATACTTCTACAAGAAAAGCAAAAGGCAGGCGACACGCGCTTCAACTGATACCGCGGACGCGGTAAATCGTAATTCGATAATACTACAACGCGACAAAACTAAAATACGCCTGCAGTAACACTTATAACGTTGATATAAAGTTCTTTGTTATATAATCCGTGTGGTAATTAACCGTCTGATGCTGTACCGGTATCACTGTGCGTGTCTCGGTATCATTGTCACCTTACGACTGTTTAGAACTGCTAAAATCCATTACTGATTTTTATTGAATACCGTCCTTCTATTCCAAGGTGATGCAGTAATGGAGATAACAGGGTATGATATGGTTAGTGGAAAAGACTCGTGGTAAGGGTTAAATTTCGCGAATTATTTTTCGAATGGAGAGTAAATTAAGGTGAGCGATTAAGTTATGGTATAATTAAGTAACTGCAGAATAATTGAAAGTTAGGTTACAGTTCGTTTGGTTAGTAATTGCAATAAATATTTGAGATTTTTAATGCCGGAGTCAGTGCTTTTGTTGTTTTTTTAGCTTTGAATATTGCAATTTCTTTTTACGTTCAGATAAATTATTACTAAAAACTGCGTTTTGTGTGTATGGCCAACAGTTCTTTCCACTAGATTCAAGATAGCAAAGATATTAATTTGTATACTGCAAATGGTTCTTGCTGCGCCTTCTAATGCCTATTAAAATCAGTCAACCCAATCTTGCCTCTCACTCTTGCTGTTTTTTTTTTACTTTTCGTAAGTACTTAGGTAAATTATTCCTTTTATTGGCAGAGTGCACGACGACAGCGCCAGCTAACGGGCGGCGAATGAACCTTTTTAACCGACTTCAAAAAAAGGAGGAGGTTCTCAATTCGTCGGAATCTTTTTTTCGAAAGGTGGTACTTCCAAGTTGGTCCCATATTAATTTGGTTCAGTTTTGATGATGGGATCCATGAGAAAATGAGGGAACTCCTCCAAATTTGCTAGCACGTAGATGATTTTGGTGTCAATTTCGAGGACTTCAGAGTTACTTATGTACTTCTATAGTAATGTTTGGAAACTGTAGCCGAAAAAAATTTTTTAATAAAAAAATTAAAACCGCCTTCAAACTCCGACAGACTGCGAAGTCGGTGTCAAGTGAACCGACCCAAAGAAATGATAATCATATAGTGAACTTGACATTGACATCGCAGTCTGTCGGAGTTTGAAGGCGGTTTTTATTTTTTTTATTTAAATTTTTTTTTTCAGTACATAAGCGGGCACTATAGTTACGCGCACGCGCTCTCGTGCGCTCGGTATTGTCACCACCGCAAAGCTATCGCCGCTGAGTGCGCATCCTTGTAGCGCGCGCAGATTTACGCCCGCGCTAGCGTATAGATTAGACTGATAGACGCGCATGTCCGCTCGATACTAAGGTACCGATACTTGGGGTAAGAAAACATTAGGTGTTTTAGCGTCAAACTTTGACGGGTAGTGGAGAAGATGATCATCTGTCTACCTATATAAAACTCTTCCGTAGTTACTGACTGATGACAACGCACAACCGAAACTACTTGGTCGTAGAGATCTAATTTGGCACGTAGGTTCCTTGGGGAATGGGGAGTGTAAACTGTAAGGGATCACTAAGATAGAAGTTCTCATTTTTTTTCGCTTACGAAGTCGGGCTAAACTCTTAATATATATAATAAAAATGAGGTCTAATCGAAGGTCTCTAAGAACCTTTGGTTACAATATCCGAGGATTAGTTACGAGATCACGACAATGAAAACCCCATTTTTTAAATTAGAAAAAGTTAGAAATTCTTTATTAGTCAAGATATCACGAAAATCCGGGAGAGAAACCACTTGGTTCTAAAAGTATGGTCATAGGTAGGTAATTTTCTTCTACCCGTGACTTCAACGGCGTGGAATTTATCGCGTTCCCGCGAGAACTATGCGTTTTTCCGGGATAAAGAGCAGTTTTATGTCCTTTCCCGGGACTTTTAGCATTTTTTGCATTTTAGGTAGATACCTACCTCCATGCTAAATTTCATCTACATATATCGATTGGTCCAGCGGAGTAAGCGTGAAAGGTATCAGATAGAGTTACAACAAGAACAATACTTTTACAAGAACAACAAGAACAAAATACAGAAATAATACACAGTAAATATGTAAATAACACGCGGACTTATATAAAACAGCGATGTCTCCCAGTCACTTCCAGTTACTTACGCATTTATAATATTAGCATGGATTATAAAACGCAATCAAAAGGAAGTAATCCACGTTCACTTCCAAGAAACATCCAATAAGATCCAACCCCTTAACTGCCCCAATAAATATTAACCATAACATAACTGTATTCCGAGGCTTAGCACCGTAGTAGCTAGCAGAAACGCAATAACTCCAATACTACTTGTATTGATCATACTACCTTTTGGTTTCATCGCGCTTGGGGTTACATCAATATGGCAAATTAGATCACCCAGGGACCACAGAGCAGAGTGTTTACGATTATTGTCAAATGGGGATCGAATAACTAATAAACTAATACTGTTTACAGATATTACTACTCCTACTTCAGCCTATTTGCGTCCCACTGCTGGGCACAGGCCTCCTGTCATCACGAGAGGGTTTGGGCTACAGTCCCCATGCGGGCCCAGTGCGGATTGGGGACTTCACACACATCTTTGAATTACTTCGCAGATGCGTGCAGGTTTCCTCACGATGTTTTCCTTCACCGAAAAGCTCAGCGAGCCGGAATCGAACCCCCGACCCTCTGCATGAGAGGCGGTAGGTCGAACCACTAGGCCACCACGGCTTCTACCGATACCGGCTTTTACCCATATTACTTGGATTTATTAGGTTAAGTTCGTGACAACTGGGATATTGGGGATGAAAAAACATTGCATTTTTCATTTTCTATTTTCGCGTCTCTGAGTCCCGCTTGAACCAAGCCGCTAACGTCTGGTTAGCCTCTTACTACTACTACTACTACAGCCTATTTGCGTCCCACTGCTGGGCACAGGCCTCCTCTCATCACGAGAGGGTTTGGGCTATAGTCCCCACGCGGGCCCAGTGCGGATTGGGTACTTCACTCACACCTTTGAATTACTCCGCAGATGCGTGCAGGTTTCCTCACGATGTTTTCCTTCACCGAAAAGCACAGTGGTTTCAAAATTCAAATTGATTAGCCTCTTAACCCACGTCAAATTCATACAAATAAATCAGAGTTAAGCGGGTAACCCTTGGTTAGCCGCTCGGTGCCAGTGAGGCTAAATAAGGTACCTAACCTCATATTGTCCGTCCATCTATACATGGTGGGTCAGAAAATATGGCAAATAATTAACCCACAGTATCGGCTATAGATTCTAAGTATATTGTATAGGTCTTTAATTTTTTTCGAGTTGGTAAAAAAATTCATTTTGTATAGGATTCAGGCGTCGCCCAATCCCATATACAATATTTTTTTTACCAACTCAAAAAAAAATAAAGACCTATACAATATACTTAGAATCTATAGCCGATACTGTGGGTTAATTATTTGCCATATTTTCTGACCCACCGTGTATATCTATTTGGTGTAAATCGCATGACAATGTTTTCAGTAGTTTTTGAGTTTATCGTGAACTAGCTTTTCCCCGCAACTTCGTATGCGCAGAAATATTAAAAAGTAAAATCCCGATTTTTCCCGTTCCCGTGGGAATTTTGCAAAATCCTTTCTTAGCGGATGCCTACGTCATAACATCTCCGATCCGTCCAGTGGTTTGGGCTGTGCGTTGATAGATCACTATATCAGTCAGTCAGTCAGGCAGTCGGTCAGTCACCTTTGAGTTTTATATATTTAGATAGATAGATAGACAGCGAGGTGGAGTATTTTATTTAAATGTAGTGATAAGGAAAACATTGCAAGCTTCTTAAGCCCTTAACTAGGTACCTGACTGAAGTTCCTTAAACAACACCCTCTTACCTTGGATAATTGTCCCTCTCAATACTGTACAGGGTGTTCCTAAAACAAAGCGCCGTAATTAGTCAATAGGGGAGGACAGGGCAGTCGTAACAAGTTATTCGGCGCGGCCATTTCGCACTGTTTATTATCCCCACTGTCCCCAACTAATTTATTTTGCCCTTAGCGCTGGGTTGAGATGGATCGCCTAATTTACCATTAAGGTGGGTTCGGGCCATTTGCTGGACAGTCAGGGTAGACCTTCTAGATGAAGGATGTATCCAAATTAGAAGATGTAACACGATACACTCAAGTTTACCGCGGTCTTCGATAGATGGCGCTAGCTGTCCATTACAACGCGCTATCGTTTGGTCTCCACCAAACAGTGACCTGCGGTCATATGCAATTATTTGTCGTACTCTCCCGGTTAGGACCTGGTACTTAGCACGCTATACGCTTTCACCTCTGCTGAGACGTTTTAGTGTCGAGTATCTGGACAATTCCGTGGCTGCCGCAGTGAACTTCCACCCTAAGCTGGGATTCACTTCGTCAGTACGTTGGCGCACGTATTGTACCCGGTAGTGTAGTAAAGTTCTCGTTCTTAAGGTTGAGTTTCCCTTGTCCCACACCTCGCCCGGCTATAAAGAGAAATTGACATAAAATAAAGGATACGAGCAACATCTCGAAAATCAAGAAAAATAATAGGTTCATCGGGTCTGGTACTACAATGTTACATACACACACATATAGAATACTTGTGAAACTTATAGAACCCCTCCTGTTTTGCGTCAGGAGTTAAAAATAGTAATTTGTTACTTTAAAATTTCAAGTTTAAATAACGAAAAACTAATAGTGTTAGGATTTAGATTTTTTCAAGGTTAGTTGTAAAGGGGTTTTATTCGTATAGTAATCGTAAATTATTCAAAACCACTTCAAAACTCTACTGCCATATCAGACAGTAATTTATCTTCTTTGGACATTGCCAACGCTAGTACTATCCCTTTCGTTCCCTGAACACATTTTTACTGACTCAACTTTTTCCCATATATTTGTATGACAGTCCTCAAATTTACGACCGTTGCTCGTATTACTTAGTACCGGTCGAAATTTACACCGCGCCGATACGTCGTGATCGTCGCCCGCTGCGCCTCCCGGTAATTACAGGCGGTCGATAAATACGCATTTATCGAGCGGTGACAAAATCGACCCCGCCTTTGATTTACGGGTCGATTTTGCGTTCGTTGGTACTGTTGGTAGTTTATTTTTGATGCGATTCGTGTGTGATTAAAGTTTGTTTAAACAGTCAAAATTAAAAGATTCAAGAATGAAGCGTAAATGAAGAAAAAATATATCTGGAACTGTCTCGTAGGAGGATGACCATTTATGACAGCAATGAGGTTAAATCAAACCACCTATACCTACAGACGAAAGCTAAAATAAAATGTGTATACAATTACACTTTTACCACCTTATTGGACTGTGCGCTCGTTTGCCTATACCAATGACATAAAAAAAAAACACAAAGGAAAAAAAAATCCTTAGGATTATCCTTTCGGACTTTACTTACGTATTCTCTAAGGCCTGCGAATGAAAAGGAGCAATGTCTGTCACATTCCCAAGACTGTCGAATATCAAATCCTTGTAAGTATTACCAGCCCTAATCGCTCAGTTGCGGGGAAAACCTGAATCAGCAATTACTACTACAGCCTATTTGCGTCCCACTGCTGGGCACAGGCTTCCTCTCGTCACGAGAGGGCTTGGGCTATAGTCCCCACGCGGGCCCAGTTGGGGACTTCACACACATCTTTGAATTACTTCGCAGATGCGTGCAACTTTCCTCGCGATGTTTTCCTTCACCGAAAAGCTCAGTGGTGAATTCAATGAATTTCGCAAATAAGTAAACTTAGAGGTGCGAGCCGGAATCGAACCCCCGACCCTCTGCATGAGAGGCGGTAGGTCAACCCACTAGGTCACCACGGTTTTTAAATAAAATCAGCAATTGCAATTGCAACAACACATTTGATTTTAAGTCCAACTCTCAAGTCTTTTCCCATCTTATTGCAGTTTTCCCAGGACGCTACCAAATTGCAGCTAAACTAAAACTAATGGCGCTCCTTCGGTCGGTCGCCGAGATCTATTGCGACTGTCCGAGGGAGCAAAATGAACGTCTTGCAACACACTCCAGTGAAACCAGAAGGGCTGAACTGCTATCAAAGGGGTTCGTAAATACGACCTTTGGATTACGAGTGGTACTATATTGTGTAGACATAGCTGGAGTCTGGACAGACGGCCGTGGTCACAGGGTCGACAGGCAACCACTGGGTCTGTAGCTTGTAGATAAATCTATGTTTGTGCACTGCCTACGTTACTGTTTTAGCTTTGGCTGAAACGAGGATTCAGGAATTAGACATAGTATTAGGGAAGTATAAAAGCGCTGAAAAGAAATAATTCTAAGATTTAATGGGTTTGGTTTAGTTAGTTAGGCGGTTTAGGTTATCCGGATATACCTAGTCATCTAGTGTAAGTTACTATTATTTTCCTAGTGGAACTCAAACTACTTACATTGGCCCCGTCCCATCTACAAGGAACAATAAATAGACCTGGAGCGGCGGCAGAAGGGGCGGATATTCTTAAAATTAATAAATACAGACCTCTCAGCACCGAATTCTGTTTTATACCTTTTGGTGTCGAGACACTTGGTCCGTGGGGTCCTAAAGCTCTTGATTTTTACAAAGAAATTTCAAAGAGTCGATGTCACCAGCGAAGCGCTGGCAGCTCTTCCCCGCTCAACGCTTGAGCATCGCTATACTAGTACGGGGAAATGCTGCCAGCATCTTCGGTGCCATGCCGCGGGGGCCGTTTTTAGATTTTGTTTAATTTTCATGTATTTTTAGGTATTTACAAAAGTATTTTAGTTATTTTTAAGTAGTTATAATACTTGTTTAGTATAATAATAATCATTTCTAACTTATATGTAACATCAGTGATACAACTCAAAAAATATCTAGGTACCTACTTATAGCCAGGCTTAGAGACCGAGTTGCCATTGATATACTTAGGTATGTCTTAGGGCCGGTTCCTATATCCACGTAACGCCTCGTTTTGCCTACGGACGGTTAAAATTTGACAGATTCTCTATGGAACAAATGTCATAAATCAACCGTCCGTAGGCAAAACGAGGCGTTTCGTGGATATAGGAACCGGGCCTGAGTCACCTTCTCATTGTAGCAATGCTGTTGAAGATTTTCTAGCGCTTAAAATAAGTCCTTATAACTTGTGAAAGGAGTGTTGTAAACTACTTGATTGTAATTCAAGACATGCAGAGTTTAAAAGTAAATGGCTCTAGATAGTACTTACCTAAATTATAACATCAAAATTATACGAATTATCAGATTACCCAGGCGAGGTTAGCATAATGTGAACTTTAATGTTAGTGCTGTTATTTTGGTGGTGTTGTGATCAGTAACAAGGACTTGGGACGGTTGTTGTGGTGATTATTCACCCACTGTAGGGTTGGCAAGAGACTGGATGCTTCTGAGACCCCATAGGATTTCATTTTTATGATTATAAACCACTAGCTGGTGCCCGCGACTTTACTTGCGCAGGATTAGTATTTCGAGTAGCTTATATACACAATATCTTTATAAATTGTAGCCTATGTGTTATTCTGATGTATAAGCTATATTATTGTTAAGTTTCATTAAAATCCATTCAGTAGTTTTTACGTGAAAGAGTAATAAACATCCATCCATAGTAGGATTCTCATCTTTTGGTCATATCGGAGTGTCTTTATGGGAAGAGTTTCTGAACTGTTTGGCCTATGTAGTTGTTTTTAGTACTTATTTAGGTGCCTAGTTTTAATTGTATTTGTGTACTGTCCATGTTATATACTTTTTTTATTCATTTTGATTGGGATTACATGAAAATAGGGTTTAAAATTTTGAATTAAAAATTATTTTAGTTTAAAAACGTAACACGCAGACGCTCCCAGAAAATCAAATTAGGCACAACCCTGGTCAATGTCAAGAGAGACCGTACGTAAATTATTTGTTAAATTTAGAGCAGGATCGACTAAACGTTTCGGGGCATCAATAAGTAATTCTGACCGTTCCGCATTGGCCTCCCACAGTCCCCCGGATTTGGGCGATAGGGAGGATGAAAGGGTAAAGAAGGTATAAATGGAAGGTCAAAGTACAATGGTCGGTTAGTAATTATGGTGGCGCGCAATACTTGGACGGTCCGCGAGAGACAAATGTTTATGAGTTTGTCACTCGGACATTGTAAAGGGGATTCGATGTTGTTTAGGGCCTTCAGTTTTAATGACAATACGACTGGAAAAAAAGGGGTGATAGATTGCTCGTGTTTATTATGTGCTCTGTAATTTAATGGTATTATTGTGTGTTCAATATAAATAGATCCATTATTGAGTGATCGGTACAGCATATCTGAGAATGAGATGAAAAAAGCCGTCATGTCTTTTTTGTATAAAAGGCCGGCAAATAGCTCACCTGATGAAAAGTGATGACAGCCGCCTATATATAGATATTTATGACAACGAGACGTCACCAACTGCATCTAATCCCGGATCACAAAGCAAACCATATTGTGTACCTAAGTATTCAAAAATCGACAACAGTACTAATAAATCTTACTGTATGTTTCACATCGCTAGGAAATATAAGGCTTGATGAAATTATAATTGTTCTCGACAAAATGAAAATAGCTCATACAAAATATAGTAAGTCCATCCAAACACAACAAGACTCATAAAAACATCCAATCAAGTATGTAGCGACAACTCTAATGATTGCCTCTTGGCCACCATTAGCACCTTTTGGAGAAGCGCGTGTCCTATTCTCACCCTTACGTTACCGAGTTATGGTCGATAGTTGTTCACAGCTGTGATTGGGTGTGGGTAGTTTGCGCGAAACAACAAAATGCGTCCATAAACTAGTTGTTCTGCCGAATGACATTACTGAGGACGTGCTTCAGGCGTGTCGGGTCACGAAACAAGCGGGGAAAGAGAATGCATACTAATATTATAAATTCGAAAGTAACTCTGTCTGTTCGTCCGTCTGTCTGTCTTTCTGTGACCATCTTACTTACAACCTTGTCTTATAACGTCCGAATTTACAGAGTATTAAGAATGACGCTTACACAATGACATGGTGACATTTCTTTCGCTCATTTCTATTCATGCCAGCTTTCGGGAATCGATCTGTTATAAGTTGAGCACTGTTTCTCTCTTTGATAAGTAGTTGTCTTGTTTATTTTGGTTTGCTCTTTTCAGTCCCAGTATTCCTTATGTGGCGCTCATTCTTGTGAATTCTAGGAACCATTCAAAAAGGCATTTCGGATACGAACAGTAAACCTGTATAAAACTACCAATATTAAGAAACGACAAGCAACTCATGACGAGATGACGACGTAACACAAAAATCTAAATCATTGAGACGAGAGATCTTTGCCTAATAGCAATAGGACTTTACGTGACCAAGGTACCAATTGAGACAAAAAAATCTCGCTGTTAGGATTTTCAGTGGATTCCATATTAGATCAAGATTTGTGACTTGTAAATGCCGGAATTACCTTGGGTTAGGACACGAAATCCAAGATGCTGTGTGGAATCACAGTAGGTATATCTAAGGTAACTACGTACCAGTAAAAATCTAAATACAAAATCAAAATATTTATTCAGCAAATAAGCCACATCTGGGCACTTTTACACGTCACTTTTAAATGAATTTAACGGAAATGAATTTACCACCGCTTCCGAGACCCATTGCTTGAGAAGAAGCGCCGCAACAAACTCAGCAAAAGGCCTTTTTTCAAGATTTAAACATACAGATTTACATTAATGTATAAACATACATAAGTAGTCCCTAACTTAAACTGTAATCTAAGATCTTAGAGATGGTCTTATATTGGGTACAAAAATTAATGAAAATATTAATTAATGACAGAACTTATCTCAATTATGTATAACTAATAAGAATAGCGACACGTACCTACCCCCCGCACCAACGCCACGCCATATTACCCGCGGCGAACGTGCGTCGGGAAAATGCACTCAATCATGGTCGTCGCTTGCAGTGCTTGCATACGAGCATAGAAGAAGTAAGGTAAACTTAGAATGACAACCTTCAAACAAATCAGCGTACGCCCGAAATAAGTGTTAAATGTGATAATAGATGTGGTCGTCGCTCGCAGTGCTAGCGACGAATTTACGAATATTTGAGGCTACCTAGCCTGCATACAAATTTGAACTCAATGAGCAACATCTAGATGCGAAGTATGAAAATTTGAAGCTGTCTGGCTATTTTAGATGTACGCCGTAATGTAAGGAGATTGACAGTCTTATATAATTACATTGTCTCTGATACGAGGTAGAATTTTTTCGAAAAGCAATAAATCAGATAGTTCCGCGCGTTTCCGAGCCGCGCATGTCGAACTCGAACGTCGTTACGGCCGCATCATTCTGCGGCGATCTCGCAATTAGCCGCCGTGGTCTCCAAATTTTGTGTGAATCTACTGGAAGAGGTTATTTTTCCTTAGTTTGTTAACATATGTTTCTCCTCAGAAGTTCCTCCTTCGTTTACTTATATAAAAATAACCTAACCTAACCTATGCGAGTTGACTTTGCTCCAAACTTTGGTGTTACCGCACACCGTGAACTGCCAAACTCTATCTAATAAAGATAAGTATGTTGAACAAATTATATCATACAAAATTTTATACTTAGCTAAAATCGTTTATGACATACATTTTCGGAATTCCAGTTTTCGGACTAGCAATTTTATATGAACTTGGGCGCTCCCTACATTAATTGTTGTTTCGGACATAAATTCGGACAATATTTCGGCCTATCAAAATTCTGCTAAATTATTAGTATGCCAAACAATATTATGCATAATAAAATTCGGCCAACTCAGCATTATGCCAACACAATATTCGGGTAAACACCCATTCGGCCAATTAAGAATTATGCTTAATAAAAATTCGGCAAAGTCAAGATTCGGCGTAAATAAATTATGCGAAGCCTGTTATGCGTAAACAGTTTCGGACAAAAAGAATTATGCCAAATAGATGGCACCCAGGTACTTTTAAGTATATACATAAAGGTCGGGTCCAGTTGAAATTCAGCCCTTTGGATCTGTACTTACAGCATATGCTGCGCTTGCAGCCGTTTCGACTGCATTATCCAGTTATATGAGTTATAAGGTTTCTGTCTTTTTTTATGATCGAATAAAATGTCTACTTTTCTTATCACTGCTGAACGTAAAGCTCCCCAAACTACTACTACTACTACTACTACAGCCTATTTGCGTCCCACTGCTGGGCACAGGTCTCCTCTCATCACGAGAGGGTTTGGCCAGGCCGAATGCGGATTGGGGACTTTACACACATCTTAAAACTACTTCGCAGATGCGTGCAGGTTTTCTCACGATGTTTTCCTTCACCGAAAAGCTCAGTGGTAATGGTAAGCTCCCCAAAACCGAGTGTTAATGATAAGACTTTTAGGCGAAATATTTCTCCATACCGTTTGTACTTAGGTATTATTTTCCCGTCGCTAGATCCTTGTCCCTCGTCAGGCGGTCGCTTCATTAGCCGCCATCGTAAACTACTGGACGGTCCTGATTGCGGTACGGATATTGCCTTCGCTATTGCTATCACTGCTCGACCTCTAAGTTTACTTCTATGCGAAATTCAATTCGAATTAACCACTGAGCTTCTCGGTGAAGGAAAACATCGCGAGGAAAGCTGCACGCATCTGCGAAGTAATTCAAAGATGTGTGTGAAATCCCTAATCCGCAATGGGTCCGATCAAATTTAGTGTCCAAATTAATTTGTTTCTATGCGATTCATAAAATATTTTCAACGTTTCCTTGTTGATTGTTTTTTTTTTATAGATCTTTATACACACTGCCTATTATTTATTGTTTTTCCTGTCTTGGAGGAATTCTACTTTTTCAAAAAATAATCTCTTCCTTAAAGGTACATGTCCACGATACCCAAATAAACTACTAAAATTCTAGGGAAAAACTAGTTTGAGTTTGATGAGAATTGGCATAGCAATAGCGATGGCAATAGCTTCTTCAATCGGGCCTCAGGGGACAGAGCCCTGATGGAACGGCGTCTAATTTTGTGCAACGCGAAAGGAGGAAGTAAACAAGACATTTTGTTTAGCAGTTACGTCGCAGATGGATTATTTCTTGTGTGTGATTCTACACGCACGTATAGGGTGTTACAAATTTCTCACGTCGCTTTATATCTCAACCACAAACTTGAGAAGTCAGTTCGTTATACATATAGTGAGGTACAGTCACCATTAGTCATTAGATATATATTCATACTTAATCCATACTAATATTATTATTGTAAATGCGAAAGTATGTAGCTCTGTCTGTCTGTCTGTTACCCCTTCACACTTCAACAGCTGGACCGATTTGGATGAAATTTGGTATGGAGGTAGTTGGGGTCTTGAGAAAGGACATAGGCTACTTTTTATCCCGAAAAAAAAAATGCCCAGTTCCCGCGGGAACGCGATAACCGAATTCCACGGGGGCGAAGTCGCGGGCAGAAGCTAGTATTTATATAAAATACAGGAAGCAAATAATTTAAAATTTTAAATGTTATTTGCAATAGGTACAGGTTTACATAACTTTGAAGGCGCGTGGATTAACCAATACTAGAATAGTGGATTAATTTAAAGATGTGTGTGAAGTCCCCAATCCGCACTGGGCCCGCGTGGGGACTATGGCCCAAACCCTCTCGTGGTGAGAGGAGGCCTGTGCCCAGCAGTGGGACGCAAATAGGCTGTAGTAGTAGTAGTAGACTTCTTCAATGGCTCAAGTGCTTCACCGCGCGCCTTATAAGTTGTGTTTTGCTGTACCTACTTAGATTTCCGGCTGTAAGTAATTCTAAATGTATGGATTGTCTGGCGTGGAATTTACCCAGATTTCACAATATTTCTCCACACCCCAACCACAGACTAGACAATATAAAGACAACAAGCCAGCCAACCGAGAGGACGAATAAATTCGGTGTTGCCAGTACATTGGTCCGCGGAAGTGACGTCACGCCGGAAGTCGACGGTGGCGACGCCCGGGGAATCCCGGAACCACGGGTGGACAGATAAGAAATGTGTTGGTAATGATTCACGAATGTGAAGATAGTATATGGAGTTGGAATAAAAATGGGTAAGAGATGAATATACTTGAAATGGGGGCTGTTATCTTCTTGTTGTATAAAATTCTCGTGTGGAAAATTCACAGTGCTTGTAACCAAACTCCTCCGAAACGGCTCGACCGATTCTTATGAAATTTGGAGTGTAGTTCAGTAGGTCTGAGAATAGGACGTAGCTATTTTCATACCCAAAAAAAGAAATTCTTAGGCGGTACGAAGTCCGCGGGCATACAACATTCTTTTTTCAAAAATTTATTTTTGCTTATGATTCTTATTAAGACATTAAATTATGGGAGTCAAGTACTACTTTAACATATTAGTCAAGTTCACGTTTAAAAACTACAACACACGTATGTATTAAGACGGTTTTTAGCAACTAAATTCATAAATTTGTTACTTAAAAAATCGTACCTATTCTTAATTATTTATAACTAGCTTCTGCCCGCGACTTCGCCCGCGTGGAATTCGGTTATCGCGTTCCCGCGGGAAATATGCGTTTTTCCGGGATGAAAAGGAGCCTATGTTCTTTCTAGAGACCCCAAATATCTCCATGCCAAAGAGCGTAGCCGTGTTTTCATATAGAATCGGCCCTTTCACGAAATGGTTTCTGTATTTTTTTCAATAAGAGCTCTAATGACAAATATTGTTTTTTGTAAGTTTCAGCTTCCTATCTTTGTTATTGTCGAAGATATGATTTTTTGAAAATTTCTAAAAAATCCGAATTTTGCCTCATAGGCTAATGCGATTCACGTGAATTTTCGGAACAGTGATAAACATATAATGACTCACGTATTCCTAAAACAATATTGAATACTGCCAAAAAAATCTTGCATAAATGTAAGAAATAAAACTTCAGACTTTTTTTTCTTGCTTTCTAGAAGAGCGACACCTACAGTTCTTCATTAGGTAATTGCTTATATAAAGGTGTACCATATATATTTTTTTCAAAATAATCCAGTCAGTACTTCATACTAGAAAATACAAATATAAAGGATGAGATATACCCATACCAGATCATTTAGTTGCAAAAGAGATTAGGTGTGCTGTAGGTGTCGCTCTTCTAGAAAGCAAGAAAAAAAAGTCTGAAGTTTTATTTCTTACATTTATGCAAGATTTTTTTGGCAGTATTCAATATTGTTTTAGGAATACGTGAGTCATTATATGTTTATCACTGTTCCGAAAATTCACGTGAATCGCATTAGCCTATGAGGCAAAATTCGGATTTTTTAGAAATTTTCAAAAAATCATATCTTCGACAATAACAAAGATAGGAAGCTGAAACTTACAAAAACCAATATTTGTCATTAGAGCTCTTATTGAAAAAAATACAGAAACCATTTCGTGAAAGGGCCGATTCTATATGAAAACACGGCTACGCTCTTTCATCTTTCGCGATTTTTTTCTTTCTCGATCGGTCCAGTGGTTGAAGCGTAAAGAGGTAACAGACAGACAGACAGAGTTACTTTCACATTTATAACATAAGTATGGATTTATATATTAAACTTTCACAATAAAAGTTGACTACTATTTTTTATATTGCATAAATAACTGAAAAAATAAAATCAACAATCACTTAATACAATTTCAGGGATTAATAAAAAAACAGCAACATAGCTATGTCAACAAAAACAAACGAATATCTCCGCTGACAACTTTGACTGCGCAATGTCTCTAATTTATTCAACAAAGAACCGCCGAATAATTCTCTCCAACCAGGAACAAAGACAAACTTTTCAGATATTTCAACAATATTTACAAGTGAAATGTTAGGGCTGGCAGAAACGTAACACATTTTTGAGAAATTACATTTTTTTAATTACGAATGGGTTTGCGTTTGACCCTGATCACACCTGATGGAAAGTAATGATAGGATCTAAGGTGGAACACGCTTACCCAGAAGATGCCTATTCACTATAGACTTGAATACACCAAGATTATAGGAACTGGGAAATACAAACACAGGGAGGGAATTCCAAAGTTAAGTAGTGCGATGCGAACAAGCGCATCGGTTTGATAAAAAGTAGATGGTGGTATAAGGTCGTGAAGTTCCTGAGCGCACTCTCGATTTGTTTATAGACTGTATTAGTGCCTCTTGAAAAGTTAGGATACTTACCCATTATAAAAAAAATGAGAGAAAAATGAGATGCGATAGGCTCAACGTGATGATGGAAAATATAATAAAGAAAACAAATGCGCTTCATGAAATTTGGCATACTTACAAGGTTGTAAGGGTAAAATGCCGGGGATAAAATAATAATATAAACTGCCCATCAGAAATGGTAATTTATGAATGAAAATCGAAGACTTTTGGACTGAAAGCAAAATGCGACTTGCGAGTATACAGCCGTGGGAAAGCCATACCTACTATACCTAACAATAAAGTAGTCCGTTGTCCCTTTCATGAAACGAAAGTACTCTTATTTTTCCCCGCTTTTAGAAGTTCCCAGCATTTTCCTTACGGCAACCCTACGGTGTCAGGTTTCCCGCGCGGATCGCCGCCATCTTGCGCGACATTTGCGGGAAGTCGCGGCGGGTCTCATTTGTCGACTGGCTTTCCCGAGCAGATTCTTTTACACGTTGTTTACGAGAACTAATTGGAATTTTTGTTAACATTTTGTGTTCTCAATACAAAGACGACAAGACGAGCTCAATAAAAAAAGGAAGCCACGCTAAATTACGATTTGATGTCAAACGTTTGTTAAAGCTGATGAATGATTATAAAATGATGATTATTGATTTGTAACTTTAGAAATCATAAACACTTTCATTACAATTTATATATTCATGCTGAGCTTGGTAAACGTGAAGTTAGTGTTTATTCCGCGTTAAATAAAAAAATTATAAATTCAATTCTAAAATATACCTATTTATATTTATAGTTTACAATTAAATGGGTAGGAAGTGCAAAGAAATGTAATTATGTGTTTTGTTCTTCACCTTTGTTATAATTAGGTCGACATCTACATGACTTCTGAATTTTTCATTTTTTCACCCAAGCACAATATCAAGAAGCCAGTGGGGTAGACGCGCCAATATTGGATATCAGGAGCGGTCCCGCTGGGAAACCGCGTAACGGACCTCCTGTCGCGATGAAACCGTAGCCGCCTACTGTACGATTTACCCTAAACAAACAACATTCACTGTGCTGTCGAAAGGCGTTTTCCAAATTTCAGTCCCGCTGTTTTGAATCTTATTGTCAAGTCTTTAAGGTCAAGAGAAAATGATTTTATTTTATTCGACACTAAATTAAAGTTTGTAAATGTATGTTTTATTATTTTAATATGGCGGACAAAAAGTCGGATTTGATGTAATTTGTTCGCTGCGTCGTCGCTTTAATAAATTTACAGTCAATTTCGAGGAAGTGTAAATTGTTTCTGTGGTTTAATATCGTGTCTATGTTTAGCTTATTTGGGCTGTAAGGGAAGACGATGCGGTATTGAAATTAATGGAAAATGATAGTCTTCGTCAATAATTTATTTTGTTATGACCGAGAAAAATGATTGGATTTTTTCCCTATATGCGATAATTTGTCTTGAAGCAAATAAATTAACAGCACCAACTTTAGAAACTTTAGTTACTTTCAAACAGTCGAAATATAATTTAAATTATTTTACCCAGATGTATTTTTTATTATTAAGTACAATTTTCATCAACAAGTGACACAAGAGGCGTCGAGAAAAGAAAAATCCAGTGTCAATCAAACGTGGAAAAATTAATCAGTGCAGTTTTTTTCTTAGTTTTACTTTCCATAACTACTACTACTACTACTACAGCCTATCTGCGTCCCACTGCTGGGCACAGGCCTCCTCTCATCACGAAAGGGTTTGGGCTATAGTCCCCACGCGGGCCCAGTGCGGATTGGGGACTTCACACACATCTTTGAATTTCTTCGCAAATGTGTGCAGGTTTCCTTACGATGTTTTCCTTCACCGAAAAGCTCAGTGGCGAATTCAAATTGAATTTCGCACATAAGTAAACTCCGAGGTGCGAGCCGGAATCGAACCCCCGACCCTCTGCATGAGAGGCGGTAGGTCGAACCACTAGGCCACCACGGCTTATAGGCCACCACGGCTTATCCATTCCATAACTACTTTCAGGTAATATTTATTTTTCGAATTCGCTCCAAATCAACCGTTTAAACTCTAAGAGGCAATAGACCCCCTCTCCCTCAAAGGTAATGTCCCGAGGAGGCGATTGAAAACCGAAGGGCCGTTAATGGTTCACGATAGATTAGCTAGAGGGCGTCACACGTGCTCGGGTGAGGGAAGTGGCTGAAAGCTGACGAGATCAGGAAATTCCGGATTTATTGGAATTTTAGGTCAGTTTGCACAGTAAAAAAAAAACAGATTTTCTTTTTAACCGACTTCAAAAAAAGGAGGAGGTTCTCAATTCGTCGGAATCTTTTTTTTTTTTTTTTATGTATATTCACCAAAAATAAATAGTAAACGTAAACCGATTTCGATGATTCTTTTTTTGTTCGAAAGGTGGTACTTCCAAGTTGGTCCCATATTAATTTGGTTCAGTTCTGATGATGGGATCCATGAGAAAATGAGGGAACTCCTCGAAATTTGCTAGCACGTAGATGATTTTGGTGTCAATTTCGAGGACTTCAGAGTTAGTTAGTTAGAAGTACATAAACTTCTATAGTAATGTTTGGCAACTGTAGCCGAAAA
Source organism: Aethes cnicana (assembly GCA_963971205.1). Classification (NCBI taxonomy): domain Eukaryota; kingdom Metazoa; phylum Arthropoda; class Insecta; order Lepidoptera; family Tortricidae; genus Aethes; species Aethes cnicana. The sequence continues at coordinate 4,090,560 of OZ020286.1, forward strand.
AAAATTTTTTAAATAAAAAAATAAAAACCGCCTTCAAACTCCGACAGACTGCGAAGTCGGTGTCAAGTGAACCGACCCAAAGAAATGATAATCATATTGTGAACTTGACATTGACTTCGCAGTCTGTCGGAGTTAAGGCGGTTTTTATTTTTTTATTTTTGATTTAAAACTATGTTAATCATGAACTATCTTAATGAGAGTTCAGTTCAAGAAAAAAGTCTTCGGATGGGACCTCTAGCACTCTATAGTTTAGTGTGTGGGAGTAAATTTATAATGGTGATAGACTGAGCTACAACTACTACTTACTACAGCCTATTTGTGTCCCACTGTTGGGCACAGGCCTATTCTCATCACGAGACGGTTTGGGCTATAGTCCCTACGCGGGCCCAGTGCGGATTGGAGTTAATAAAATAATTAAAATATATAAAGAACAAGATGAGAAAGAAAACTTGATATTTTTTGAAAGAAAGAAGAATCAAAAACCCTATAGATAGGTATTATGATATTTTTTAAACGGATGTACGTAAATTATTTTCTGTCTTTTTTAAAGAATCCAAGTTTTAGCGCACTTAGATTTAAGAAAACTCTAAGTTTACTTATGTGCGAAATTCAATTTGAATTTACCACTGAGCTTTTCGGTGAAGGAAAACATCGTGAGGAAACCTGCACGCTTCTGTTAATTAATTCAAATATGTGTGTGAAGTTCCCAATCCGCACTGGACCCGCGTGGGGACTATAGCCCAAACCCTCTCGTGATGAGAGGAGGCCTGTGCCCAGCAGTGGGAGGCAAATAGGCTGTAGTAGTAGTATATTTAAGAAATACTTAACCATAGAAAGCGAATGAAATATCTTCAATTTTAAAATGGCGGTTGCGGGTTACCCTCGGTCCGGATCCTCCCCTAAAATAAAAACTATTAGGATGTATGTCACGCCGACGAGGGGCTTAAACCGCTGTAATACATCGATTCCGATTGTATTTACACTTTCTACTTCGATAGAATTTAAAAAGATCTGATAGCTTTCTGCACAGCGTTGAAATCGATTCAGCTTAAATAAAGATAAGTTTCGTTTTCTGTTTAACTCTGTTACTTTTTTTTAGGGCAAACTAAAGATTGTCTTTAGAGGCTTCAACAGTAAAAGATCACGGCACATATTTCTTCAAAAAAGATGGTAAGTAAATTCCACCTAGGTGGGTACAGTGGTACAGTCGAGTTCGCCAATATATACACAGTTTTGCACCTTACCACGATGTAATAAGGTCCAAAAGGGTACACATATTAATAAACTCGACTGTACTTATATTCAATCATCATTAAAATACAGAAAATTGTTCTATAGAAGTTTAAAAAGTTGGGAATTTGCAACAAATTTCGATAAAGTATGAAAGAACAAAACATCCTTCTAACAAATGTCCTACAGTACCAATTCCTTCTAAATAAAATGTTAACCCTCCAAAATACTTCGCTTCTTATAAAATATCGAGTAGTAAATTCGTATAGCACATGGCCAAATAAACCGTAGTTTACGATACACAGAGCAGAGACACAGACACGGGGGCTATTCTGATTTAGCAAAAAGGCAAAAACATTGCCCTCTCCAATTTCAGAAAGAGCCCTCACAAAACATCACCCACGTTAACTATGAATGGCCGAAAACAAGCTTGCCACGGACACGAATGGAAATTAAAAAGAAAATTCGGGAAACGGAAATTCGAATCGAATTTAAGTACATTTTAAATTTCCGACCCCTCGCTTTGACTGGCCGAAATAAAAGAATGCCGCGTTCGAAATGCGAATGTTTTGATCTCGTCCGTGCATCCCCTTAACGGTCGAGGTATAAAACAAATAGTAGTCACAACTAACAGTAGGTGACCTACCGTATTAACTACTTAGGTAAGTTTTTCTTACCTAGTGCTTGCTTGATGTCCAAGTTTAAAAAACAACTGTACTTTAAACAAGATTTATGGCATACCTAGAAATCAATTTTCCAAATGAGATTTTATAACTATGGCTCTACATATTTTTGAGCAAAAGAATCTTCTGTATTTTGTTCACTGTAAACCTAACGGCCAAGCATTTGCGCGCCACGCGACTAAATGGATTATTTTCTTCGTGTGTTCTTTTTTCAAAAACAATTTACCTATAGGTCGTTTTGGTGGGACGTTCTTTTGTTGTATGCCAAATTTATGTAGAGCCACCGCGCTCCTGGTTTTGTTCAGTAAAATTGGGGACTGGGGGGGAAATGAGAGAATTCAGGCGTTTCTTGTTACGTTGGTGGGGATTGTAGGAAAAACAAAACGTTGACAAGGACGGGTGTGATTGGATTAAGGAGGGGTTGACTTTATAGTCGCGGTGCAATTTGGATATTGACTTCGGAAATCTGTTTATGCGGTTGCGGTTGGATGTTTTGTTCGCGTTGACGGTGTCAATTTGTCTTGCTTCGCCGCTTTTGAGGGTGTAAGTGGATTAAAATACATATATTTTTATCCTAACCAATGAATGTAAAACGTAGTAGCGGCATGGGGTTGTTCCGTGGTTGTTTCTTATCATACATGATCGTGGGTTTTGAGCCCCGTCTGAAATGAAGCTTAAATAGTAGATTGTATGACTAGGGAGCAAAATGGTATATTTTACCGCGGGTGACGGATTGAATCCAGAGCGACGCGAAAGATTCCAGAATATAATCCCGAGCGTAAGCGAGGGATTCTAGCGTGGAATCTTGAGCTAGCGAAGGATTCAAGCTTTGTCACCCAAGGCATAAATAAGTTTGCTAACCGTGTTGTACACTCTGCTTTTCACCCCTCCTATGAGAAAATCATTAGATCATTCGTTCATCATTGTCATTAAATTAAGTAAAACAAAAAATAATACATTTAGAAACAAACAAGGTTAAAAAGAACGTGTGTTTCGCACGCCTATCATAAATTCATAGGTAGAAGGCGAAAGTGACTTCCATATCGAAGAATCTCTAACTACTTCATTGTATTTATATTCTGATTCTGTCATGCTCGCATGCGTTGCGTTCATAATAATAGGTAAACTTTAACAAATGTGAAAAAAAAATCATTTTATGACAAATTCGCTCATGTATCAAACAAAGTTTTTTAATACATTTGCGAAAAAATGAAAAAGGGCAGTGCAATTCATATTACGTACTTACATAATATTCCTTTGGAATTCTCTGAGGTGTTGATCCCAATACATTGCATCACCTAAATCACTTTTTGATTTCATTCATTCTCTACGAAATAATTCATAACACTACATAAGGTACGTTTTATTTTGGAATTTAAGTGTAAAATAATACGGCAAGGAAATGAGCACTCACGAAATTCGCGGGTTCGAGTTTTTTTTTAATTCGATCACACGACGAGTTTGCGAGGTATGCTACGGCATTGGCCTGCACCATTCATCATCATCATCATCATCATTTCAGCCGAAAGACGTCCACTGCTGGACATAGGCCTCCCCCAAGGCTCGCCACTCAGACGGTCCTGTGCTACTTGCTTCCACCGGTTTCCCGCGACCTTCACGAGGTCGTCGCTCCATCTTGTTGGAGGCCTACCGACAGCTCGTCTCCCGGTTCGCGGGCGCCACTCGAGAACTTTCCGGCCCCATCGGCCATCAGTCCTGTGAGCAATGTGCCCCGCCCACTGCCACTTAAGGCTCGCAATTCTTCGGGCTATGTCGGTGACCCTAGTTCTACTGCGGATATCCTCATTTCTGATTCTATCACGCAGACGCACCATTCAGCCAAATTGAAAATAATAAATAGAAAATAATTTATCAAAAGTAAGTATATATTTATGAATTTATGGATTTTTAGTATGTGTATTAAAGTATTTATGTAAAATGCCGATATATAAAATTCTAAATACGAAAAAGACGCGACTTTTGAATGCAACTTTTTACAGTCTCCGCAGCTCCGTAAACGCACTGCTAAAACGTATTTTGCTCCCTGTTAGCGGGGCAGAAATGAAAAAAATTTAAAAAAAAGCGAAGAGGGAGCAAAATCGCATTTTGCTCCCTCTAAACGGGCAACAAAACACTTCTTTTCGAATAGGAGGGGTGAAAAACAAAATTCAACGTTGGTGCTTTTTCGCCACGATGATAGTGCTTGAAGAGGTATAATAGTAGATTGTACAACAAGGGGCTAAAGTGGGCCATAATGCCACGAGTTGTTTATTTTCCCGAGCGAAGCGAGGGAAAATATTTGCGAGGGGCATTATGGCTTTTAGCCCAGAGTTATATACTCTACTTTTTACTTTGACTGCGAGAAAATAAAACAAAGTACAAAATTAAAATTTAATTAAGAAAAATTGAAAGTACAATACAAGTTGTTTTGCTTTTTCTTCCATTTTAGTATTTGGGGACAAATTCACTTCATCTTCGCTCGAGGACATTGTTAGTAAATAGGTAAACAAAAACTTCACGAAAACTGAAAATTATTGTGCTTACAAACAGAAATACACGACGAATTAACCGCGCTTGCAACTTTTTAAAGGGTCTTTTTTCGTGCACGTTTTGTTCCGCTCTACATAAATATGAGGTACTTTTTCGTCATGCCATCTCTTTTCGAGAACAAATGGAGCATTCTCATTGGCCGATGGCCGTGTATGCAGCTGCAGCAGCGCAAGACGATCTCTGATTGGTGGTCTAATCCATGATTTCCCTAGGGCTTAAAACGATCACTTTAGACCCGCTTTGTGAAGCTATTATGACGCGCTTTTCGAGCAGGAGAAGTGAAAAAATAATAAATAGTAAACTACCATAAGTAAAGTAGTAGTAAGTAAGTAGAAGTTGAAGCCGTGGTGGTCTAGTGGTTCGACCTACCGCCTCTCGCAGAGGGTTGGGGGTTCGATTCCGGCTCGCACCTCTAAGTTTACTTATGTGCGAAATTTAATTTGAATTAACCACTGTGCTTTTCGGTGAAGGAAAACATCGTGAGGAAACCTGCACGCATCTGCGAATTAATTCAAAGATGTGTGTGCAGTCCCCAATCCGCACTGGGCCCGCGTGGGGACTATAGCCCAAACCTGTGCCCAGCAGTGGGACACAAATAGGCTGTAGTAGTAGTAGAGATCTTCTACTATCTAAAGTCCCGCGTCTTCACATTTCAAAACGCTTCAATGTTTTTATTATTATTAAAAAAGCACTACCAACACTCTCAACGCGTAGTTGATGGCTGTCTCAGCATGTACACATGTGTTGAGAGTGTTGGTGGTGCTTTTTAAATACATTGAAGCGTTTTGAAATGTGAAGGCGCGGGACTTTAGATAGTAGAAGATCTCTAGTATCATAAGTATACTATTATGACTATGATAAATGTTGACGTCAATCAATAGTTCTAAACTTAAAGTAAAGCACGAATCAAACTAACCGAGTAACCGTAAATGGGTGCAGGCGGCGAGATAAGCGCAATCGAATTGGAAGGGTCAGCATTTCATACACTTATGTCGCTTTCTTTCCAGTTTGTGTGAAAGGGAAGAAAGCTTTATCAATGACGTAAGACGTGATTGGAGGGGTGACGTTTAATCGTCACGTCATTCGTCATCGCCCGCTGATTACTTTTGTTTGGGGACGTCTCGTGGGCGAGAAATTGATTAATGGATTTTATTCCGACAGCTCGGTATTGCGAAATGAGTGGAGTGTGAGATTTACTTGTGTTGTTTAATAGATTAGCTTTGTTTTTGTACGGAGAAACGTACTTTTGACAATTTAAGGTCAGGTTAGATTCAAATGGAGCTGAAATTAGGAATAACTTTTTTTTTGTACCGTCGACATCAAATGTAGAAGAAGAAGAATAATAATTTATTTGCTTGAACATGTTGAATACAAGGTGACATTTCGTTTACTTATGTACATTGTTCTATCTAAAATTCGACATAATGTTATATCGATATACTACAAAGCAATTACATATACGTACATTCTACAAGTTTTTTTTTTACGTTGTCTCCCTGGTCTCTATTCTTTAGTTCATAATAATCAGTACCTGGGCAACTGAGTTTAGCTCGGGTGAAAATTGCTAAAATGTTTTTTTCCCAGATGAGAGACCTAGATCAATTTTCGCCCCCATAAACTGCTACAGTTATTCCAAGTTTCATCAATCAAACAATCAATTTCAAAATCGTTTAACCGGTTTCCAAGAATGTGAGTATTTCATATTTATTTATTTGCAACCATGAGTTAAAAGGATGTTCTTAAGGTTAAACAGTACACATAAAGTACAAATAAGTATAAATACAAACATAGCTCGTTTAATAGTAAGTGATTTACTACAAAATAATGTAAATTTGTTCGATGCTACAGCACGACCCAACTTAGAAGGCGCGCGGTGAAGCACTTAAGCCGTTGACGCAGAGTCTATTTTTGCTTAATCCACGCGCCTTCTAAGTTGTGTAAACCTGTACCTGCGTGATAAGTACTCGCACTTATATTAGGTTACTCTCTATCAAATCGGTAGCATAGAATATTTAATAGTACAACATACAGAATGGCCATGGAATCACCCGCCTGAATCTAGCCGGCGCGCAACTCGCGCCCAACCCGCCCTTACCGTCATTTGTTTCATCCGGAGATGGAGAGTGGATCACTGGCCCGCGTAGTTGGTACACACACATTTACACAGACATCCTCGCACGCACACAGACGTCCGTGCACGCAAACATTGACACTTCATTCGAATTGTGTTCGAAATCGTGTTTTTATAGGCCGTGTCCGCCGTATGTCGGTAGCTTATAAGTACAGATATCGAAAAGTCCAAAGAGTCTGGAAATTAAATAATGTGATGAATCGCAGAAGTTTCCCGCGCGGGCATTAGCACAACAATGGCCGGCGATCCGTCATCCTGCTGATATATTTTAATGGAGACTTCTTCACGCGAGTCCTCTAGGGTAGGATGGAGGATTAGACGCTGTAGATTAGAAAAAATATGGACAGGTTGGTAGAGAACCATTTCAATAGGTCCGTCCAAGATCGGCACTGATCCAATCATCGCTGGATATTATAAATGCGAAAGTAACACTGTCTGTCCGTTACCTCTTCACGTTTAATCCGCTGGACCTGTTTAAACCAAATTAAGGCGCTGACAAGACCTAAGTTGACTTTATTTAAACAGTATTTAAACGAAAATTATTTGATGTTGTAAGGTGAGTAAATATTTACTACACATATACTTAAAAAAACTTGTTATTTCGTAAAAAAGGATTTCATGAAATCGGTTCGATAAAAAAAAAATCGTGAAGTTACGTCTTCTAGTCCTATTGAAACGGTTCTATAAGTTTATTTTTTTAACGCAGATTTCTATGATTAAATACACTATTCCGTCATAGACATACCCAAACATTTGTTAATTTACTTAAAAGCTAGTGCTAAATTAATATCAAAATGTTATGTGACGTTGTATCAAGCCCAAATTTAAGGTGCGTTAGTATGGTGACAAACCCAATTTGGGCACTTTTGAAGATATAAAACTAAAAATCAGGCCGAATTTGAGAATTGATATGTCCTCTTCAAAAGTTGCGGTGGGTAATTACGTGCACAAGCATCGTCCGCGCACGTACCCACCGCAACTTTTATGACGGAAATGGTAGCTATTTACGATTTTTGACCAAAGTCATGATTATTTTACAATATCCACAGCTCATATTATGAAAAACTGAATAAAGTTTAATTTTCTTTTGCAATTTTTCATTTGCAAGGACGAGCTGGACGTATCGCAATTTCCGCAACTCAGATTAAAGAGGACATATCAAATCTTCATATATATTTTTTCGAGACCTATATATTGGGCCAACTTTTAGAATAAGGCCTTTAAACGCGACTAAAATGTGGTATTTCTCCTTACTACGCGCCTTAAGATTTATCTATCACTACGGCATCTAACGCTGTGGCCTCACAGGGAATACAAGTGCCCCCTATCAATCACTTCCAAACCTATCAGGGCATATCCATTATGCACGAGATAAGTTTGTACAATAAGTTGCAAAAACTCCGCCCCCGGCCACTTAGGCGTCCTCAAATGGACTACATTCAGAATTTCCTTATTTCAGGAAGAGAGCGTATTTTCTGCTGTTTGTGGTGAAGAGTTTGATTTTAAAATGCGCTATGGACAATTTGTGCGATGAGCAAATTTGTCATCATCATCATCATTTCAGCCGAAAGACGTGCACAGCTGGACATCCCCCAAGGCTTGCTCAGACGGTCCTGTGCTACTACCTTCCGTGAGATTCCCGCGAACTTCAAGAGGTCGTCGCTCCATTTTGTTGGAGATCTAACGATAGCTATCTTCTCTCAAAATGGTCTGTTCTGTGTTAGTATTATCATCTATATCCTCTGAAAACCAGCGTCGGAACGTCTAGGCGTTTTTCGACCAAAGCTGAGAGGATACCTTTTCCAAAATTTTCCGCATGTTAATTAGGAATAAGGTAAAATTTGTAATCGGTTTTAAGATAGGATATGTGGAGTTTTTAAATAAATAACTCTCATTTTCATATATCTTATAAGTTTTGTCAAAAAACACGCTTTTCTTTGTAAATCCTTCATCTACCCTTGAAGACGAATCAAACGAGCCCAGGTTCGATGGATTTATGAAGTTTTATTACGGAGTTCCTATGGCCACCTTCCAGCTCCATCGTCAGATCAGCTCCACGTTTTCATAATATTGCATTATCACGCGATTTACATATTCGTGCAAAATTTCAGCTCAATCGGAAATCGGAAAGTGGATCAAATTTAACTTGCAAGATTCCATTACATAGTTACACATACAGGTCGACCTAATAAAAGCGTGTTAAAAATATAGCTCAGTTTAAAACTAGGTCAATTTGTTACGTTTGCAAACCAACGCAAGAGCTGTGCTTTTTCTGAATGACCTAGGTAACTTACATCAATTTAACGAGCATAAAAGTCGATGAAGAACTGAAAGCGAAAACAGAGTAAAGTTTATATAAAATAGGCATAAATATCTACTAAGAGAAACTTAAGTAAAGTATACATTTGTCACTGTACAAAACCCGCCAACACATACATTGTCAATGCACTTGGCGACACAATCCAAACACACTTGATATTCACAATACGACGGCGTAACGGCGGTGACACGTGGCCGACACGACTGAACCCCATTACCATAGCCTTTATGGTACTTTATGGGGTAACGGCGACCGGCGGGACGCAATGATGTGTGACATATACGTGACCCCAGTGCCCCAGTCGCGGGAAAAAAAAGAAGATATGCTACGAGTAAGAAAGAAGTTCCAAAGCGCTAAAGCGTAAGTTATCACCTCGATGATTTGTTTAAAAAGAACATTATGAATGTTATCTTCAATTTCAAATGTTATTTCAATTTGAATTAACCACTGAGCTTTTCGGTGAAGGAAAACATCGTGAGGAAACCTTCACGCATCTGCGAAGTAATTTAAAGATGTGTGTGAAGTCCCCAATCCGCACTGGGCCCGCGTGGGGACTACAGCCCAAACCCTCTCTCGATGAGAGGAGGCCTGTGCCCAGCAGTGGGACGCAAATAGGCTGTAGTAGTAGTAGTAGTAGAATGTTATCTTAAGATGGTATAAAACAAAGTAGCATAGTATCTGTATGTCCCCTATCTACTCTCAAATCAAACTTGAGGATACGGTTTTCAAGGTAATTTAATAATTCTGGTAATTCTTTTTCTGACGAGTAAAAGTGCCCCTAATGTGGCCAATTTGCTGAATAAATGATTGAATTTTGAATTCATTAATTATAATAAATGGGAATTTATAATTTTTTTCGTACTTCTAATTAGGAAATGACGGGTATGAGTGAATCTGATGTATTCCTGTTGAATTTTTTTGGATACAAAGTTAGGTTTCACCTCAATCATGCAGTAAGTAGGTACAATCTATACTAATAATAAGTCTGTAGAAGAAGTCGCGTCTGAAACTTGAAAATTCAAAGAAACTATCAAGTCGTGGGGTTTGTATAAACGATACTGAACACAAAATTGCGATTTTTAGAAAAAAATACTGTATGTATGTATGTCCGGATTTATCTCGAAAACTACTGGACGGATTGCAACAAAAATTGGTATGGTTGTAGTTTATAACACTGGCCAACATATAGCCTACTTTTTATCCCGGAAAAACAACATAGTTCCCGCGGGAACGCTATTTACGAATTCCACGCGGACGAAGTCGCGGGCAGAAGCTACTTTTCTTGTATATTCAAACTCAGATCACGTAAGTAAAAACTCACAATTAACCATCATTAACGTCAACACAAAAACCACGAATCTGAAACGAATTACTGTATTCTCTTCGGGAGCTCCGCGGATTTGTGCGGTTGTCCAAAATTAAGGTAACGCACATCTGCGCATTTGCATACGAAATTAGTGCGTAAGCGCATCTGATTAGTCTCCAATTACGGCTGGCCGGGTCCAGCAAATCGTATTATTATTCTAATACACCATTTAGGGTGGGTTGATTTAAGCACGTTGACGGACTCCTGGTCGTTAAACATGGCCGCCGAGCTGTCATTCCATACAGAAACGTCATTTTGTCCCATAGTAAAATATTTAACGGTAACGTTAACTTTAACGGACGGTTTGAATCAACCCACCATAATAAGTGTTCGGTGCCATTACACATTTCACTGATATCAAAAGAGCACCAATTTTCAAACCCAAAAGAAACTCTAGTACTTATTTTATTATGTTTACTACTACTACAGCCTATTTGCGTCCCACTGCTGGGCACAGGCCTCCTCTCATCCACGAGAGTGTTTTGGGCTATAAGTCCCCACGCGAGCCCATTGCGGATTGGGGACTTCACACATGCTTCACACACACACATTATGTTTACCTATTCCTACCTGTTTATTTATTATGTTTACTTACGGGATATTAAGTACCTTGTATTATGTACGAAGCCTTCTTAGCTCGCACAACGTTGCATAGGAACTTGAGAAAACATCTGACGTAACACGTAGAGCTTATAGAGATCTTCTACTATCTAAAGTCCCGCGCCTTCACATTTCGCTTTCAATTATTTTTTTATTATTTAAAAAGCACCACCAACACTCTCGACGCATAAGTAGTTGATGGCTGTCTCAGCACGCACACATGTGTTGAGAGTGTTGGTGGTGCTTTTTAAATACAATGAAGCGTTATGAATTTTTGAAGCCGTGGTGGCCTATTGGTTTGACCTACCTCCTCTCATCGTCGGGGGTTCGATTCCGGCTCGCACCTCTAAGTTTACTTATGTGCGAAATTCAATTTGAATTTACCACTGAGCTTTCCGGTGAAGGAAAACATCGCGAGGAAACCTGCACGCATCTGCGAAGTAATTCACAGATGTGTGTGAAGTCCCCAATCCGCACTGGGCCCGCGTGGGGACTATAGCCCAAACCCTCTCGTGATGAGAGGAGGCCTGTGCCCAGCAGTGGGACGCAGATAGGCTGTAGTAGTAGTATTATGTACGAATAGGTTATTGTATCTTCGAGGTCTCAGGGGCGTTATTCGACTTTGTAAATACATTATTTCTCCTTTTAGCGAACAATATATGCCATATGCCTATTTACAAACTGGAGTAAGGCCCCTGGTCAGGTCCATTCCGTCGCCACGTCATACAGAAGCTGGGCGTATTTGAACTCTACGTATATGATCTAAAGGGTGTTTTACAATGTAGGTTTTGACATGCTTTGACGACAGTGGCATCCATTTCGCATTTAAAGGCAGCATCAATTTGAACTGTAAGTACTATACGTACTTACAGTTCAAATTGAACTTAACTTACAGTTGAAACGAGAGTCTATTTTGTCTTATATTTGGACGGCTGTGGGTGTCGTTTTGAAAATTGACATGATTTTTGATCGTAGCGCTTAAGGACCACGTCGCTCTTAACATCGCTGTAAGGACCGGATGTTCTATTAAAATAATGATCCGGTTACAGTAAACATTCTTTGTATGGACGGTTTTTTAGGAGTTCGGATTGAATGGTCTTGATATTTTTGGGTTTCACTTTTCATTTTACATTAAATGAGATTTCTTTAACGTTATTGTTTTTTTCTTAGTTTAGCTTTAGGAATAAAAAAAACAGATGAGAATAACGTCCTTGTTATTGCTAAATTTGCTCGCGTTTTAATTTGCAATTCAAATACATGAAATGTATATAAAATGAAAATAGCTGGAAAAATCACACCCGGCATCACTCCAGAACAGCTTTGCAATAGATGCCTTTTGGGACAAGTCTTTTTTTGGTGTGGTTGTTAGTGTCAACACAAAGTGTGTATGAAAAATAAATTTTATTCATTTACATGGTTATCTTACATGCGTAAAAACCCGAAGCCGAGGCTGGAAACTAATAAGAAAAGTCCAGATGCCTTCTACAGATTACTATTACTTTTTTAGGCAGATTTTCTTCATTATACATGGTTATCTTACATGCGTAAAAACCCTAAGTAGGAAACTACTAAGAAAAGTCCAGATGCCTTCTACAGATTACTTTTACTTTTTTAGGCAGATTTCACAAAAGAAAAGGTCCACTACCAAGAAGCACTAGTCGCTGTATCCCATTAGAACCTGTGTTGCCCTGCTACCGTGTTACGCCGAATTTGCGCGTGTCTTGCTTTATTTGCCGACGCCGCCCGAATGAGGCCGAATTCATGGAGGTAATAAGTACCTACATAAGTACATCTAGAGCGAGAGGTGTCATTTTGAAACAACTCGCGTTCTTTTCTTCCGAGAACGTGTAAGCTGTGGAACGATCTTCCCCCTGAGGTGTTTCCGTCGCGCTATGACATGGGGATCTTCAAGAAGCGAGTGAATAGAACAACGCATTGGCAACTCCTCTGGTGTTGCACTTGTCCATGGGCGACGATGACTACCTCCCATCAAGTAGCTCGTCTGCCCCCCTATAGTATAAAAAAATAATTGAGCTTTAAGACGTGAGCCCGAAGGTCGTTTTCGTTCACAATTCAAAAACGTGCCCAAAACGTTAAGCTTCTTTTGCCTTTATCTCTCGTTATAAGGTTAGAAAAGAGAGTAGGTACAAGCTTTTTACGGCCCTCGACCTCGAGCACCTGTCCCAAAATTTGGTCACAGTGGTAGTTCCAGTTATTACTTACTACTTCCATGGCCGAATTATCCCGAGCGCCAAATCGGTCATTACTGTCAATGGGTTCTTGGCCGGAGGAGACGGAATTGCCGTAAGGCTCAATTTCAAACGTGAGTATAAAATTATGTACTTAGGTATTAAAGTTAAAAAAAAAACAACTATGGGTTTATTTATCTTGTATTTCGACGATGTTTTTATTTGTATTTCATTTTCCTATCCTCAGGTAAATGAAGTGTTTCTATTGGTTCATGACAAACACATCCCTCGCAACGCATCCTAGTAGGTACAGTCGAGTTCTCCAATATATACACACTTTTACACCTTGCTCCCTTGTAATAAGGTCCAAAAGTGATCATATATTAATGAACTCGACTGTACCTACATCTCTGGTGGAAATGCAGCCTAAATGTGGTTTCGTGTGCCGTGGAAGCGGAACCGCCGAGAGGGTAAATCATCAAGCGATAATTTGTAATTACAATATCATCAATACAATACAATATCATTAAAACAAAATCACTAAACAAGTCAATTACCAAACTCCAGTGATCTTTCTATTGCGAGTAAAATTCTTTGCAAGAACTTTACAGGTTAGTTAGGATATGGAATTTAGCCTAAGGTAACCTTATTCTGTGTTAAGGCCAAGAATACACATGCTTATTAGCTGGCATATCTATTAGGGGTACCTACATGGTTGCTAGGTATCCACATAGCCGTTCTTTAAAAATATTTTTTTTTTTAATTGTTATAATCAGTTGAATGACATGATTACTACAGAAATATTACGATCTAGCCACAGAGCTAATAAGCAATTTGAAGTTAGCCTAAATTAAAAATAGGTATATCGACATCTTGTTTCAATCTCACCCTTCAAAGCCTACTCGAATTAATTAAAATCGTAACGGTCAAATACGAAATTGAAAATCGAACGTCATAAAAGGGGTTATTCTCGCCCCTCAGTCCGTCACGGGGCGATTCTTTGCCTCGGGAGTCGGGACCCTGCAAATAACTCATTGCCCTCTCTCTGCTCTGTAACTGATGAAGTATGCTCCAATTAGATTTCTAGGCCACTTTACAAGGTTTCCTGAAAAAATAATGATACAATTATAACTAGCTGATTGTTATTATTATTAAAATAAAGTGAAAAAAGCAGATTCGCATCGTATCCCATTTATTATGTTTGAATTTTGAAAGTTAGTATACAAAACATTCCAAATTAAAACATTCCTATTGCAACATACGTAATAATTAAATTGCAATTCAAGCTTATGACGTCACGTCACCCCAGAAAAGAATTCAAAACAAAGCGCATAGTCACATAATTCCAGCCAGCGAACAAAGCATTCCAAATTCAAATATTAAGAAAACAAAACGCAGCGACATCCCCGCAGTCCCGAACTCGCTTCAAATATTAAAATTTAATCGGCGCGTTGTCGCGAGGCGAATTAGGCTCTCTTGAGAGATGGGCACAGATTATAAAGCTGCAGATGAGTCAACGTTTGCAAAATGTCAAAGCAATTTCAACGCATATTTCTCGTTTTCAATGTTGATGATTATTTGGCTAGGGTATTTAGATTATAACGGTACAAAGATTTGCTTCAACCATTTATATTTGAAGGACTCGTCCGCACTTATGGCCATTGGCGTCAGAAAATTGGGTTGTTTTCATAGTGTGTAATTTAATGAACGACGTTGGTCTGTATACTAGTGCTAGTAGATGGAACAGATTGATGATGTGTGTGAAAGAGTGCCAGATATGGCTACGAGTATTTTGACGAAAAACATAAGTCATTCACTTTCACACGACCAATTTTATGAAAGATCTGATTGCCCTTTTGAAAATGAAAAATGAAAATGAAAAATGCTTTATTTCTTTAACTTAATTCTAGCAGGATTACATGTGTGGGTAGGTACATATCTTTTTAAGAAAATTGATATTCTTGTGTTAAGATGCACCGCTCTTCTCACAGAAATGGTTATCATTAGTATATAATATAATTATGTATTTAAATAGTTTACGCATTTTAATGTTTAAAGTAATAACAAAAAAAATGATACTTATCCAAAACAAAGAAAGAATTAAAATTATTAGGTATTCGAACAATTAAAGGAGTAACATAGTATTGCGTATATAATAGTAATAAAATTTCCAAGTAATAATTAGATATCGAGTATCAACAAGTAGAAAATATATAAGAAGCGCTATAGTTTATGAATTCTGTGTGTGTGTGTGTGTGTGTGTGTATGTGCGTGCGTGTCTGTGTGTAATGGTAATGGTGTAATGTACTTATTTTATTATGTAAAGTCAAGTAAGTAAAGATTCAGTTTCGTCATAATTTTTGTTTTTAAGCCACCTTGTTACCTATTTTAGACTTTATTTGGCTATTACCATTGGCCAATACCAAATACCCTCCTATATTGACGTCCTTTACTTAAAAACAAAACTAAGTTTGACAAATACAGTCAAGTGAAGCGAAGAACTGTCGCATCTGTCGTCACCAACTCTTCGCCAATCGCGCCAGTGATACAGCCGGGGTAATTGTACAACGAAACTGATATTAATTCAACGCTGAATGATTCAAGACGTTTGTTTGTCCCCCCTCGCCCCCCGGGGCCGGCGGCAGATTGCCATTTTTAAATGGATTAAGTTCGTACAAATGAGACTTTTATGACAGAATCCGAATCGTCATTTAAGTTTTTGATTAGGAGCATCAGGTTGATGAGTTGGCTAAGTATCAGCAGATGTTTGAGTCAAGGAAATGACATTAAGACCGTGTATTTAGAAAGAAAAATCATATTTTAATTACTTAGTCAGTTTCATGAAAATGTTATTTTTTATCAGAACATTAAAGACGTACAGTCGAGTTCGCCAATATATACACACTTTTGCATCTTACCACGTTGTAATAAGGTCCAAAATGTACACATATTAATGAACTCCACTGTACCTATCTATTTATTGAATACTATAAAAGTTAAAAAACGATATAAACGACAGGTTTGGCGCAGTTGGTAGTGACCCTGCCCACTGTTCCCACTGTCGTGGGTTCGAAGCCCGCTCGGGGCAAACTTTGTGTGATGAGCAGAATGTTTGTACTCGAGTCATGGATGTATAGTATTTATTTATATGTATGTATTTCTCTATATAAGTATTTATATCGTTGTCTAGCACCCATAGTACAAGCTTTGCTTAGTTTGGGGCTAGGTCAATTTGTGTGAAATGTCCCAAGATATTTATTTAAACCATTCCAACAATATTTTAACCGACTTCAAAAAAAGGAGGAGGTTCTCAGTCGGAATCTTTTTTTTTGTGTACTTACTTAAATGTTCACCCAAAAATAAATAGCAAACGTGAACTGATTTCGATGATTTTTTTTATTCGAAAGGTGGTACTTCCACATTGGTCCCATTCTCATATTAATTTGGTTCAGTTCTGATGATGATATCCATGGGAAGATGAGGGAACTCCTCAGAATTTTCTAGCACAGAGTTGCTTATGTCCTTCTATAGAAATGTTAGGAAACAGTAGCCGAAAAAAAAAAACCGCCTTCAAACTCCGACAGACGCGATAGTATCAAAGATAGATTAAAGTTCTCTATGTGTAGATACGTATCGCAGAGATCTTCTTCTATCTAAAGTCCCGCCCCTCCAAAATTCAAAACTACTACTACAGCCTAATTGCGTCCCACTGCTGGGCACAGGCCTCCTCTCATCACGAGAGGGTTTGGGCTATAGTTCCCACGCGTGCCCAGTGCGGATTGGGGACTTCACACACATCTGTGAATTACTTCGCAGATGCGTGCAGGTTTCCTCGCGATGTTTTCCTTCACCGGAAAGCTCAGTGGTAAATTCAAATTGAATTTCGCACATAAGTAAACTTAGAGGTGCGAGCTGGAATCGAACCCCCGACGATGAGAGGCGGTAGGTCAAACCAATAGGCCACCACGGCTTCAAAAATTCATAACGCTTCATTGTATTTAAAAAGCACCACCAACACTCTCAACACATGTGTGCGTGCTGAGACAGTCATCAACTATGCATCGAGAGTGTTGGTGGAGCTTTTTAAATAATAATACAAAAATTGAAGCGTTTTGAAATGTAAAGGCGCGGGACTTTAGATAGTAGAAGATCTCTTAGTTCTACGTGTTACGTCAGATGTTTTCTCAAGTTCCTATGCAACGTTGTGCGAGCTAAGAAGGCTCGGCCGGCGTGTGATCCGGCCGTGTCGCGTCGGGTCGATACAGCCTCCTTATCCCCCCCCCCCCCTTCCTCTCCCACCTCACCCCGCTGTACATTTTTACGTAGCGGCGTGTCTACGGGGCTTACAGTAGCACTACCATGAGTTTACAGTGACCGTACTCGCTAGCGACTACGTAAACGATTTGTATGAAGAATTTTAGTTCAACGAGTGACCGCCAGGGGCGCTGTACTATTCTTCATACAAATCGTTTACGTAGTCGCACGCGAGTACAGTCACTGTAAACTCATGGTATTGCTACTGATATCAAAGACACTTGTGCCAAGTTCCACTTGGCAGATTTAGTAACGCCCTTTTTTGCTTCTTTCTCAACAGTCTCAAAGTTGACAAGCCAACGAGAAAACGTAATAAAAGACCATCTTCACGCCATACGTTTTTTTTGTTTAACTCGATTTTTGAAAAAATAATATAGGTAACCGACTGCAAACAAACTTTTGATGTCACATCATATATTTTTGTAATTCGTTCATTAAACCCTTATTTATGATATCTACCCCACTCGATAGGCTTTGACAAAAAAAAAATATTTTTGGAAACGTTTAAAATCCTCCAAAAGTCCATAATATGATTACTTCATCATATGATTATTTGTTAAAGCTAAGGAATGTTGCATGCTGGTATGGAAAATAAACGAATTTGTATTTGTATTTGTAAAAGTCAGCAATTTTGTTTTTTTGCAATTTTGATATACCCAGTATCACTCTCACAATTAAGACGAATCTAACGACACCTCGCATGCTAAAATCTATCAAGCCATTTAGGCTACAGAGCGTGCCAAAGAAATATACATACATCCTTACATACATGCACTCGATAAACATAACCCTCCTTATAGCGCAGTCGGGTAAAAAGGTAAGGCAAGTTTTGGTGTTTGCTTTTAGAACATGCTGCAAAGCAATGGTGTTGATGGATATTCACCATCGTATAGACATTTAGCGTTATTCCAGGAACTCTCCTATAAGGTAGGTTAATAGAAAAGATTAGAATTTTGATATCAGCTATTCTATAGAAAAATACGACGGCTTAACATTTAAATTGTCTTGATACTAACAAAAAGCAAAAAAAAAACCAAGAAGAACTTTTCAAAAATTAAAAAAAAAAGCCTAACACAATGTAACTCCACCGCCCACTCACAACGCCTACAAACCCCATAGCAACTAAAACTGTCGCCATAAAAAAACTCCGTGCTCCCATTGGTGGGAAATGTCGCGATGGGCGTGGCGCGTGATTGTCGCCAATGGGCGTGTCGACAGAGACGGCTCGACTTTGTCACTGTGTTTTAAGGCTTCAAAGTTGGGCGGGTGACGCACACACGTACCTAACTCGTAGAGCATTTTCACATTGCCTTCAGTTTTTGTGTTCAGTATCCGGTGTGCTGTAGAGATCTTCTACTATCTAAAGTCCCGCGCCTTCACATTTCAAAACGTTTAAATTTTTTCATTATTAATTAAAAAGCACCACCAACACTCTCAACGCATAGTTGATGGCTGTCTCAGCACGCACACTTGTGTTGAGAGTGTTGGTGGTGCTTTTTAAATACATTGAAGCGTTTTCAATTTTGGAGGGGCGGGACTTTAGATAGTAGATCTCTACTTTTATGGAGTACAAGCTTCTGCTCGCGACTTCGCCCGCGTGGAATTCGGTTATCGCGCTCCCGCGGGAACTATGCGCTTTTCCGGGATGAAAAGTAGCCTATGTTCGCGGGACTCCAACTGTCTCCATACCAAATTTCATCCAAATCGGTCCAGCGGTTGAAGCGTGAAGAGGTACAGACAGACAGATAGACAGAGTTACTTTCGCATTTATAATATTAGTATGGATTTCGATTTATGGTATCGTCTCTTTATCTACCTAGGCGTCTCATGTAAGTAGCAAGAAGTAGGTAGTTAAGTGACTAATATACCTACTCTGTATATCTATATGTACTATTTTATTTTATTGAATGCATCTACACATTTTTCTCCTATGATGTGTTGGTAAAGAAGCCATAAGTTTAAATAAATAAGTAACTTATTTATTCTTGGCCAAAGATTTCTTGAAATTTCTAAAGATAAGGCTAACGTTACACCAAAATTAATAATTTAAATTACTTCAGTATTATTTTCTCATTTAACGAGGCATTGGTTAATAGGCCCATACACTACACGGTGCACGGGTACATTGAATAATTAATTATAAAAAAAAACCGGCCAAGTGCGTGTCGGGCCACGCGCAAATTATAGGGTTCCGAAGTTGACGATGCCCACAGTACCTTTCTAAGACTTATTAGCATCTAGCTAGCCTGTGGTATGACGTGCCCGCCCGACTCCCCTGCCGCTCGAGAAAAATCATCATTATAAGTTGGTCGACTATTACTCGTAAGTTTGTACAGCCTACTTAGCTCTGATAGTTTTCCTTTCAACTACGTTATATATGCCACAACCGTGTTTTTTTTCAGCCATCCAAATACCACCATTTAGCTGGCAGGGGGGGGGGGGGGACACGTGACTCTAACAAAAAATAGCACTTTAAAGCTTAATATTTCACAAACGCATCACTTAATCAAAAAATGGTTTTAACAAACCCACAATATTTTTTCGAGACCTATTCAACGATATGCCGCACCATGGGGTATGCAAGAAAAAAAAATTACATCCCCACTTTACGAGTAGGGGAGGTACCCTATAAAAAAATATATTTCAAAATTTTATTGTACCACTTTGTCAGCATAACTAATATGCATATTCATGCCAAATTACAGCTCTCTAGACCTAAGCATCTCCGAGCAATAGTGCGGACAGACGGACGGACATGGCGAAACTATAAGGGTTCCTTATGGACTTCGGAACCCTAAAAATAAATGAATAAATTTCGCCTACAAATTAAAAAGTTTCATTTCCATTCACAGTCAATTCCCACCTTAACGTCTCACAGAAATAATTCCTTTTTCTTAATATTTTATCGCAACGAACGTTACCTAATTAAACTTTGATTATTTATCATCTCATTAAATGAAAAAAAGCGATCAATTCATCAAATCCCGAAGCCCTTTCAACCCGATACCAACAAAAAGACAAAAAAGCCGCTCCAGTTACCGCAACCACTTTCGCCGCATTATTTATTATTTATATTGAAACATCTCAATTCACTTAGCCCCACGCTCCATTCAAGCCCTCTGAAGCTGCACTTAATTTGTATTTTTTATATAATATAGACGGACCTGATAAAGCACCCATTCACGGGCGATACATTTATTAAAAACACATGCTGCCGGCCGATTGAGAAATCGGCCTGTAATTGAAGCGACCAAATTGCTGCTTATTAGAAGAATAAGGAAAACATTTATTCACTACGCACATATTAGTACACTAGCTTCTGCCCGCGACTTCGTACGCGTGGAATATAAAATTGCCGATAACTTTTCTTTCCGATATCCACTTATATGTTGCTCCAAATGATGCTCTATCTACCATTGAAAACTGCATCCAAATCGGTTCAGTAGTTTCGGAGATTATCTCTCACAAACAGACAGACAGACAGAAACGATTTCTAAAAATGGCTGTTTTGTGGTCTACCATACGTCTTTAGACCCCCGTTCCTTTTTTGAACTTTTCTTTCTATGTACAGACACGCCGGGTTCTGCTCTTTTATTATAGTAGGTATAGATATATGAAATGAAAATGAAAATATTTATTCAGCAAATAGGCCACATCTGGGCACTTTTACAGGTCACTTTTAAATGTATTTAACAGAAATGAATTTACCAGCGCTTCCTAGACCCATTGCTTGAGAAGAAGCGCCGCAACAAACTCAGCAGAATGCCTTTTTTCAAAATTTAAACATATAGATTTACATTACATTTACATTAATATGTATAAAATACATAGGTATATAGGTACATACTAAAATCACATTTAAGGGATGTATAGTCCCTAACTTAAACTTAAATCTAAGATCTTAGAGATGCATAGATAGATTTTATGATATAGATAGATAGATTTTAACCATAAGTATAAATTCTATTTAACTGCGACTCGATGGCGTGTTATACAATACAATATACTTTATTGAACACCACACATTCAAGGAACAGTACAGACATAATGTAATTACACAAAAGGTATGGCATATAGCAGGCGGTCTTATCGCCTAATAACGATCTCTTCCAGACAACCTTTGGATAGTGGAGATGAAGAAAAACAAACTCCTAGGTTGGTGTTATGTCATTGATATAAAACAATCTCAAATTTTACGAAAACAAAATTACTCGCCTACCGAGTCTTTAATTTATGAATCTTTATCAAGCAACCGTTTCGATTCCAAAAACTTATCGAGAAATATTATACAATTTTCCAATTTTTGTCCCCGTTGAATCACAACATTGTTTGCTTACTCGGCTAAAAAAAAGGCTTCGAAATTAGGTCTACCTACTCCAGTAAAATAAGCAAATGAGAATGAAGCGGGATTGAGTTATTCATGTTGCTGAAAAACTATTCCAATAATTAAACTACCGCCCGCTTCGTCCCGCCCGTTTTCGTCCGCTGTTTAATATTAAAAAAATGTGTATTTTTTAGTAAAATAATAAATTAAAAAAAAACCTACTTTTATATTTGTGTCGGCATTATGGTTAAAAAAAACATTTTTTTTATTTCTTGGTACAGGCAAACTAGCGCACAGCCCACCTGATGGTAAGTCGTCACTGCGGCCCATGGATACCAAAATGTAAAAAAAACATTTTTTTACCTCATTGTTTTACCTACTAAGTTACTAACCAATATTTCCAATACCACCCAGTCATTTCCCAACCTCCCTAATACTACATTACACTGCTGCACAGACACACCCGTTGAATAACGTCTGAGTAGGCACTCTATACACTCTGGCGAGAGGGAATGAAAGGCCAAGGATCCCCCAGTAGTCTGCGATGACGAGTATCTTAGGCATCCTTTGTACCTTTCATGCCGTACATGGGAACTGAAAGAACGTCCCGACTGTCGTCAGTGCATTGCATACTCACATTTTGAAGATTTTTGTAAAGGATGAAGAATTAAAATTTTGTGTATCTTTTCATATCAATCCACTATGAAATGTAAGGAAAATGAAAACACAACTATTCAGACTACAACTACTACTACAGCCTATTTGCGTCCCACTGCTGGGTACAGGCCTCCTCTCATCACGAGAGGGTTTGGGCTATAGTCCCCACGCGGGCCCAGTGCGGACTGGGGACTTCACACACATCTTTGAATTACTTCGCAGATGCGAGCAGTCCTCAGACTGCCTAGACTAGATTGACTGTCACCATTGTTAGGGCTCAAAAGTTATATAAATTTCTCTGGGTTCATTTGACGATAACATCATGAGATTTTTTTTTTAATAGGCTAAAGGTGCTGGGTTTAATTATCATCGATTGTGATATCCATATTCATATCCATATCCATATTAATATTATAAATGCGAAAGTAACTCTGTCTGTCTGTCTGTCTATTACCTCTTCACGCTTCAACCGCTGTACCGATTGAGATGAAATTTGGCATGGAGATAGTTGGGGTCCCGGGAAAGGACATAGGCTACTTATTATCCCGAAAAAACGCATAGTTCCCGCGGGAAGCGATAACCGAATTCCACGCGGGCGAAATCGCGGGCAGAAGCTAGTACAGGATATTTTAACCGAAAACACAGAGCTACGAAAAGAACGGGGCAAAAAACGAAAAAAAAGTGAATGACATTGAAAAACCAAATGAAAACTTCAAAACTTGATCGTCGTTCAAGGGCTGAAAAAATAATTCTCTTCGTACACGATACGTCTTGGTTACGTTAGTTTTGCTATAATGTACCTCTGCTATAACACTCCAAAGGTATCAGCAAATCCTTAACATTCTTTCATTGTTTTTTCAAAATCTCGAAGGCATTCGAAGATAAACAAAAACAAAGAGCTCACTAAAAGCGTCTTGTAAGGACCGATGGAACATTCTCGACATCGCCGGTAATTAGGTAGGAAAAATTAATTCCGCCAAAGGGTTCCAAACAGCCCCCCCGGGACCCCGGGATATCCCGGCCCTGGAAAATATGCAAATGTCTATTCGCAACGTGAAAATTAACTTTTTCATTATGAATTATGTCCTTGATGTCTTGGAGCCTTTGGGGAGTTTTTTTTCGAGATTTTACGAGTTTCAAGGAAGGGTTCGTATTATTGAAGTGTTATTTGTACGTCTTCATTTAACTTTCTTAATTTTTCATTGACGTTTTGTTAACCATCTCTTAAAATATTCTAATCTAATTTGCAAATAGTATATTCTATGGACTTAGCTTAATATGAACTGCAGATTTAATTCAAATTATTGACTGACCACTGTGCTTTTCGGTGAAGGAAAACATCGTGAGGAAATCTGCACGCACCTACGAAGTATTTTAAGGATTTGTGTGAAGTCCCCAATCCGCAATGTGATCGCTGGGGATTTACAGTCCAAACCCTCTCGTGATGACGAGAGGAGGCTTGTGCCCAGCAGTAAGACGAAAATAGGCTGTTGTAACGAAGTTTGTAAAGGAATCTCACTTCCCAGTCATTTATAAACAGGTGGAAAAATGCAGTTTCAAGCAGTAAAAGCCACTTTTTCATTATGAATCATGTCTGATGTCTTTGATATGTCTTTGGGGAGGATTTTTCAAGATTTTACGACTCCGTTACGGGAGGGTCGGGAAGGGTTAAGGGGTTGAGTTTACGAAATTGAATATATTTATTTAATTTTGGGATGGGGTAGAAGCTGTAGGAATATTTTATGGTGAGGTGTCATAGGTATTTTAACCGAATTATTGGGGTGAGTCTGAAAAAAAAACCCATAACGAAATACCATCTTAATCTTATATTATTCATTTCCGTTTGCATCAGCCGAGCTACGTGTAAGTATACCTTATGTCCGAAAGACAAAATTTGATGTAAACTTTGATAGATAATATGGCCAATAAAATAGCTAGTTTAGATCGTTACAAATAAATAAGACGGATAAATCAGCTCTGTGTAGGTATCACTTGTGACATTCAGAAGACAAACAAGACGTTTGAATTAAGAACAAACGCTCATAAACCAATCGCAATCAGCCGTCATCCCATTCACCCATTCATCCAGTCGTTCACACGCGCTGACTCACCGACCTCATTGTTCCAGCCAATTATGTATCGTTGTAAATAACGCACTTGGAATATATTGGGCGGTTGGACGTCTTAATCCGACTGTGGGCGTAGGGATCTACACTTCTACAGTGTACGCAAAAGTTACAAGGATACGTCATTTTAATTTAAAACGTCTACATACATGGCGAGGATGCAAATATGTACAAATTTCAAAATTATCTAAAAGACGTACAATGTATTCAAATTTCATGCAAAAACATACATCAATAAGGCTTAGAATAATTTGTGGTTTGTTCGGTTGTCAAAAGATCTTGTTGCATCTCGTCTTTTTGTCTCAACAATTATTGTTTTAGAAATTTAATAAACAACCAAGGTAAGGTAGGTAGGTAGGCTACCTACCTAGTTAATATTTCATCGGAACTGTCATTAATTACATATTTATTTGAGTGATATAAAAATGTCTACTAATCGTTTTCCACTCTAGAACACAAGGTGTACTCAACATCTCGAACGCTTCATAATTGCGCGACACTCCCCGTCTGAAATCGTTCATTCAATTTACGATGTAGGAGCGATGAGCCAATGAATGGCTGAACGATTGAGTTGTTAGCACTTAGCGATCGCGATTCGTTTGTGAATAGGATTGTTGAGGTTGTATTTATGCACTTTGATAATGTAGTCTGTGTTGAAAGCGGAGACGTTAAATGCGAGTTACGATCAAGTTTTCAAGAGAATGTTGAAACTTAGCTCGTCAACGATGAAAAGTGAATATTGTGTGAGGTTTCGTTGTGTTCTTGTTAGGGGCAAGAGAGCCGGTGAAAAACTAGCAAGGCATTCGATATTTAGTCCTCTTGTTGGCAACGCATTCGAAATCTCATGACACCTTATGGCCATAAGCCACTGTGACCACTTAGGGCTTGTGCACAAATCACGCGAGGTGAGTTCGATAGGGGCAGGGGGGGGCTCACGAAAAAATCACGAAAGATCACGTTGGGGGAGGGAGGGATATCCTTATACCCCTGACTTGTATTTTTCTACAGTGAACGAACTAAGAAACAATATCTGCTACATGAGTAGATACGTATATTCATAACATTCACAACGAAAATAGAAATATAAACAAGATTTACTATACATACCTACTATTAATCGTAAAATTTGGTCAAATGAAAAAAAATACACGCGAGGTTGTGAGCGGGAGGGGGGGGGGGGGGGTAGCCAAGAACCTCACCAAATATCACCAGGGGTGAGGGGGGGTCAAAAAGTAGCCGAAAAAACCTCGCGTGATTTGTGCACAAGCCCTTACAATCTCAGGTGGCCTGTGTGCTCATCTTCTCGATCCGTCCAGCAGTGGACTGATAAGATCGATGATAGTATGATTGGTGACTATTCTATGACTAGATTTTAAACGCGACTTCGTCTGTTTGCAATATCATGCTACCAACTCGCTTTTTACACCCTTGACGAATTATTTTAGGAATAAAAAGTATCCTTTGTTACTGCAGATTTTAATAGGTGAAATTTTTTAAATATAGATTGAGTAGTTCTTGAGTTTATCCATTATTACAAAAAAACAATCTCGTATCACTTAATAATGATAGTTACTTTATTCATAATACATTCCTGAACGTGGAAAACGGCGAAAAAATCATCGCTACTGCGTTCTGTTATAGCAGTTTGTTTGTCTTTCTGTCCCGTGTGCTAGATTTCAGTAAATATTCAAAACTCGAACGTCAATATTGGCCGATTAAACTTGTTTGTCCGCAACCCTCCATGCTTTACTGAAATCCACTATTATTTACCTACTAGGTTCTATCCGCAACTTCGCCCGCGTGGAATTCGGTTATCGCGTTCCTGCGGGAATTATGCGTTTTTCCGGGATGCAAAGTAGCCTATGTCCTTTCCCGGGTCTCCAACTATCTCCATGCCAAATTTGAGCTCAATCGGTCCAGCGGTTGAAGCGTGAAGAGGTTACAGACAGGCAGACAGAGTTACTTTCGCATTTATAATATTAACTAGCTTCTGCCCGCGACTTAGCCCGCGTGGAATTCGGTTATCGCGCTCCCGCGGGAACTACGCGTTTTTCCGGGATAAAAAGTAGCCTATGTCCTTTCTCGGGTCTCCAACTATCTCCATGCCAAATTTGAGCTCAATCGGTCCAGCGGTTGAAGCGTGAAGAGGTTACAGACATGCAGACAGAGCTTCTTTCGCATTTATAATATGGATTATGGATATGCATATGGATATCACAATGGGTGATAATTAAATCTAGCACCTTTAGCCTATTAAAAAAATCTCATGATGTTATCGTCAAATGAACCCGGAAAAATTTAACTTTCGAGCCCTAACAATGGTGACAGTGAATCTAGTCTAGGCAGTCTGAGGACTGCTCGCATCTGCGAAGTAATTCAAAGATGTGTGTGAAGTCCCCAACTGGGCCCGCGTGGGGACTATAGCCCAAACCCTCTCGTGTGAGGGGAGGCCCAGCCTATAGGCTGTATTAGTAGTTGTAATTCAGTTAGCATTGTCAGTTGTAGTCCAGTTTATTTTAGGGTTTTTATTTTATTTTACTTGTTCCATCGCCTTCTTGTATTTTGATATCATGCCTGTATCATAGGCAAGGGAGTTTTGAAAGGGTTAGAAAACATAAATTTTAATAGGATTCGATAATCTACTCATTCTAGACTAGGTTTTGCAGTGCCCTAAAACAACCCTGTGCATAATACATGCCCATTGCCCCAGCGGTGGGCGGCTAATGCCCGGAGTTTTCTGATTAGCGGTAATAGGCGCATCTTTATTGCAAACCTCGTTACTGTGGGGTTGTTTATTGGTTAGATTAAATTACTTTTAAATGGACGAAAATAGTTCGTTACGTCTTCGCGGTAATGAAACTTTCAACATACGAGTACGTCGATGTTCTTTCGTTTTAGTAATTCAAATAAAATGTACGATGTTTTGTACTGGTTAAGCATTTAACGATAATTTAAGTTAAGGTTTGGTAATCATTTAGCGAAACGATCTGTCGCATTTTTACCCGAC
The DNA here is from genome assembly GCA_963971205.1 of Aethes cnicana. Classification (NCBI taxonomy): domain Eukaryota; kingdom Metazoa; phylum Arthropoda; class Insecta; order Lepidoptera; family Tortricidae; genus Aethes; species Aethes cnicana. The sequence continues at coordinate 4,118,057 of OZ020286.1, forward strand.
TGCGCCAGAAGGAGGGTTATGTTTTTCGAGTGTATGTATGTTGTATATTTCTTTGGCGCGCTGTGTAGCTTGCGTTTTAGCTTGCGATGTGTCGTTAGATTCGTCTTAAGCGTGAGAGTGACATGGGGGTATATCAAAATTGCAAAAAAAACAAAATGGCTGACCTTTGGAGGCATTTTAAACGTTTTTTTTTTGTCATAGCCTATCGAGTGGTGTATCAAAATGAAGGGCTGAATGAAGGGATCACAAAAAATATATATACAATATATGTGAAATCAAAAGTTTGCAGTCGGGTTTTATATTTTTGCAAAAATGGAGTTATTAACAGATATTTTTAATTAACTACTACTACTACTACAACAGCCTATTTACGGCTCACTGCCTCCTCTCATCACGAGAGGGTTGGGCTATAGTCCCCACGCGGGCCCAGCGCGGATTGGGGACTTCACACACATCCTTGAATTACTTCGCGGATGCGTGCAGGTTTCCTCACGATGTTTTTCTTCACCGAAAAGCTCATGGTAAATTAAAATTGAATTTCGCACGTAAGTAAAGTTAGAGGTGCGAGCCGGAATCGGAATTTTAATTAACTGGCCAGCTTTAATTGATACCCATTTCCAATAATGAAGAAGCACTTTCCCCATTTTCATTTCATGTCTTTTACTCTTATCAAATTGGCCAGCTACGAATAAAGAAAAGAAAAAACGATCAGAAAAAGGATTGCAATCTAGGGTCGCGTTTTAGGAACTCTCTTTGAAGAAGATTGAAATCATTTACCAATTTTTAATCCCTTTCGTCTTAGTCCAAATGATTACGATTAATTTGTTCAGAGCTTGGGTTAATAATGTCAATATTGGCTTAGCTGGGCTGTTTGTCCGTGTCAAAGGGCAGTGTTTGGGCAGCCTGATCACTGGCCCGCGGGCTGTATCGTAATCACCGGGGTCCATTTGCTTTTTAAAATATTTGAATTTTATTTTTGATAATTTTTCTGTTATTTCGGCTGTGCTATGGTGTGTTTATGAAGATGTTGATAAAGATTTACTTCAAAATATTCATCATTAAAATTATCGATTGTGAATAAGCCGAGACTTTTCATTAAAGGAACTGTGAGGTCCTTTTAATACGAAAATCCACGTCAGTTTTTACACTTTTTTCACCTCATCAGGTGGTCTAAGAAGTTGTTCTTAGACCACCTTATACGGATCCACTAAAAGTTTTCACCATTTTCCATCATCAAACATATATTTAATTTAGCACCTTTCTCTTTTTCCTACTCGAGTAATTGGCTCTCACACGAGGTGTCAACCCTGGATATAGAGCTAGTACGAGTCATACATCAGGGGTGTCGCCGGCAATTACCAAGACAAAAATGTATGGCTCGTAGGGGAGGCTAGGGTCGTCACCTATGAAGAAATCGTACTTATACTTATATTGTAACATACATTACAATACTTAACGTTTTACAAGAACTCATCTATGTATATTGTGAAGGGGGGTTGGTGTTAGCTCAGGTAGATGCTGCAGGCACGGAGATCAGCGGTGGAACCCGAAGACACGAAGACGATGTCTAGCTAATTAAAATCTCTAAATCTTGAAGACTGGCCCTATTACTGCCCTAACATTTCCCTAACTATGAAATAATAGATTTAAAGTTGAATTGATATTATATTTTCAGAGATGCGTTCATTACAATGGCTATCAAAAGACTAAATATATTAAACAAAAAAATGCTACGCTTAAAATTACCTATTTTTGAAAGAAAATGTGACAACTAACCGATTGTACTCGGCCAGTCTCCACAATATATAAAACAAGAAACTGACTGACTGACTGACTGATCGATCAACGCAGAGCCGTACTGGTCGTAGAGAGTAATATTTCTGCGCATACGAAGTTGCGAGGAAAAGTTAGTAGAGAATATTAAGAAAAACATTAGGAGCTGTGACATAGTTTAGTAGGTAGACACAATTGAAATCAACCGTTCTTTAGAGAATTCATTACAAGAAAATCTTTAGGTTTTAAAAAACAAAACTGACTCCGACATCGCAATAATTTCTCAATTTAATTTTCCAACAGGTAACATGTCGATGTAAAAACATTAAGAGATTCCAATGACGAATTTTTGGGGCGTTAAAAGAAATAAATAAATATCTTGGGACATTTCACACATATTGTCCTAGCCCCAAACTAAGAAATACATATATATATATATATATATATATATAAATACTAACATCCATGACTCAAGTACAAACATTTGTGCTCATTACACAAAGTTTGCCCCGAGCGGGATTCGAACCCGCGACAGTCGAAACAGTGGCCAGGGTCACTACCAACTGAGCCAAACCTGTCGTCATTTATCATGGAAAAACTAATAGTTCCCACTGGCTATAACCGAATTCCACGCGGAAGAATTCGCCGTCAGAAGCTAGTGGGTAATTTACTCCTGAATATTCTTTAGCACGCTGAGTCTACTGGGTATCATAAAAATTAAAACAACGCAGAAGAATAGCGCTTCCTCCGTGCAACCCTTTGCCTCAAAATATGCGGAGAGGTTAAAAAGATGCCACGGCATAAGCAAGTGCCCCCAAGTGGCACCGGGAGGCAGCCCCACCGGCCAAATCGTTCGTGAATACATATGATTGTTCTCTCACATATAAATTATATGACCTACCGCTACACGCCATGAATAAATGTATGAGCGCCAAATTGATATTACGATGCCTCGTATTTTAGACTTTGGCTTTTTATGCCGGTTTTCGGTGGGAATTGGTTTTTTATGCCGTTTTTGCGGTGAATTGTGGTCGAAATGTGTAAATTGCGACGTAATGAATATGGTTAGGGCGACTTGTGTCGTTATCAAAGTACTTTTGGTTATGAGTCGGCTCCACGCTTTTTAATAATCCTGGAAACTTATTCGCAGCGGCTAAAACTAACCATTTTTGAGGGAAATAGCGTGAATTGTAAAAGTATGTCCAAAAAAAAAATGAAAAGAATGGAGATCGTATTACCCATTAATAAAAGTGAAACTATCAGCGTTGGAAAATGTAAGAAACTATAATCATCATGATTTCAGACGTCCACTGCTGGATTGAGCAAAGAAAAAAAAACCAACTAAACACAAAGAACCGGGAGAACCGGGAATCCCGGTACCGGCCAGCCACAGAACCGGGAAATCAAAATCTTGGAACCCGGTACCGGTACTGCATGCCCTAACTGCTGGACATAGGACTATAATATGTTGTAAGAGAAAAAAACATACTGAAAACTTTCACATAAGTTTATATCTGAGGAAGTATGTTATAAAGTTGTGTGAAAATTGGTTTTTAATAACCTCTTACGAGTATGTACCTATTTTTTTTTGTGAATTGAACCAAATATGATGGTAATGATTTGTACTAAAAATAAGTTACGCTAAGGTTTTTCTACTGTTCCGATGAGACAATCAGGTACATTGTTTTATATAACCAAGCCAATTGCGTGGGCCACTATTTGTCTCGTATTTTCTTCGAAGCCAAGGCCCAGGAGGCCTGCTCGGCCCGTAAATTAGGCCTCGCAGTGACCGCAAACCCACTAGTTTAAGAATATTCACGGGAATAAATTAAACAGCATTCGTTGTGCAGATTTCCCTAATGGTTGGTTGTGTTGCTGGTAGAAACGGTCTTGATACTTGGAGACGTGACTGAATTTTTTTAGTGTATTTAAATCTAAATGCCGTGGTAGATTGGTTTGACCTACCGCCTCTCATGCAAAGGGTCGGGGGTTTGAATCCGGCTCGCTCCTCTTAGTTTACTTTACCACTGAGCTTTTCGGTAAAGGAAAACATCGTGAAGGGACTTACACGCATCTGCGAAGTAATTCAAGGATGTATGGGTTATGTGTTCGTTTAATAAACCCTATTTAAATTTTTAACAATCTTTTGAAGACGAAAATGTGCCTAATTATTTAATCTGGTCCCTAAATTAGCAAATACTAATCTACTAGGTTTTAACCGCGACTTCGTATGCGCGAAAAACATTAATATGTAAAAAAAACAATTTTTTCCTTTACCATTTTTGGAAATCTTCTCTCATTGTTCCCCTAAATTCTCCAAGGAACCTACAGGCAAAATTTGAGCTGTATACGACTAGTAGTTTCGGGTGTGCGTTGTCATCAGTCAGCCAGTCAGTAACGGAAGAGTTAATATACTTTATCATAAATACATAAAATCACGCCATTTAATATATCAAGTACCAAGTACCCCAAGTCCACGTTGGCCAGAGAGACAAGACGCATGGCCGGGGTACGGGCGGCCACTCTGGAGACCCCACTACCAGAGTTAATATTTAAAATAGTTGCCAGAACCAACTGTCAATGGTGTTGGATTTCTATATAGGGTCAAGCAAAACGTTCATCATCATCATCATCAACAGCCTGCAGCTGTCCACTGTTGGATCCAATTTATGCCAATGATCCCGGTCCAAGACGTCCCGCATCCAATCTACACCAGCCGATCTGGCATCAGGGCGCCCCACACTGCGTTTGCCTTGTAGCAAAACGTGACGATATTTTACCCACAAAATCAGCTATCGATTCTAAAGATTGTTTCTTAGGTTTTCAATTTTATTCGAGTTAGTAAAAAAACTTTTTTGTATAGCCCAGTATGGGATTGATGATATGAGTGATACGTGACTTCCATACAATTTTTTTTCAACAACTCAAATAAAATTAAAAACCTAAAAAAGATGCTTGGAATCGAAGCTGATTCTGTGGGTAAAATATCGTCACAACGTTTTGCTTGACCTCGTGTAGATTTTTCACTGTTGGCGAGAAAGTTGATAAAGAATGAGAGGTGTAATCGTATGAGCAGGAAACCTCGGACTCTAGAAATAATCTGTGCCTCAGGCAAAGTAAATTGAAATACGGTATTGGTCAAATTATTTATAAGGCGCAAGTCGTGACAACGTAACAAAGTGGACAAACAAGACACACTCTAATACTTACGCTCAATATGAATAAGTAGCATGGTCTATTTATATTTATTTATATTTATAGAAGGGGACGACTGTCTGGTTTCAGTCGGGTGATCGGTCCTCCATTCGGAACCCTTTCACCCAAAGCATGGTCTAAGAAAACAAGGTCTGCCGATCCGGGTGAAGTGTCACCGTAACGTCAAAGTCGAGTTGCCACTTAATTGCAATAAAATAAAAAATTAAGGAAATGTTTTCTGCCTTTTGTATAATGCAATATAAATTATTTGTGCAATACAATTGTCATTTACTTGTTGCACACAAAATGGGACAAGTTAAAAACAAATGAACATAATAATTTAATGAAACACTCACAGGATACATGGGGTCGGGGTTCATTTTTAGGGTTCCGAAGTCCACAAGGAACCCAGGCATGAATATATATATTAGTTACGCCGACAAAGTGGTACAATAAAATTTTGAAATATATTTTACATCACCCTTGGCCATAAAGTGGGATTTTCTGCCCACTACGCGGAGAGAAAATCTCACTTCTTGGCCAAGGCAAGATGTAAAACTTTTGACAAACCACGGGCGGTAATTCGTAAAGCCCCAGATCGCATATTTATGGCCCTCACCTTCGGTTCGGGCCACAGAAACCTGTGATCTGGGACATTTACGAATTCACCACCCTAGGTCTGTAATGTACTATTTTGTGGCAATGTAATTTTTTTTTCTTACGTACCTACCTCTTGATATGGGGTTGGGGTATCGTTGAATAGGTCTTGGAAAAACATTGTGGGTTTGTTAAAATCATTTTTTGATTAAACGATGAGTTTGTGAAATATTAAGCTTTAAAGTGCTATTTTTTGGTAGAGTCAGTGTCCCCACCCCTGCCAGCTAATTTGTGGTTTTCAGATTGCTGAAAAAATTCATGGCGGTGGCATATAAGTATAACGTAGTTGAAAGGAAAACTATCACAGCTAAGAAGGCTTTACAATTTTCCGGGTCATAGTCGACCAACTGCAAGCAAGGAAAAATGCGTAGGTACGGAAAAGTAAAATTCCATTATACATACTACTGAGCGGCAGGGGCGTCGTCGGGCGGGCACGTCATACCGCAGACAGCAGCCTAGCTAAGAGGCAGTCTTAGAAAGGTACTAAGGGCATCGTCAACTTCTGAACCCTATACATTGCGTGTGGCCCGACACGCACTTGGCCGGTTTTTTAATACACCACTTGAAACACACAGCAGTGCGAATGACGTTAGGGTGACACCCACACTACTACAGAATACCGGACTGTCATACCTGGCGAAGTATATTATTGTATCATGAATAAGTAATGTCACGTTGGGACATCATAATTTATACTGTAGCTGATAACACTGTAGGTATTTCGACCTTAAAAAAATAATACACAGTTCTTAAGAAACGTATTCACTTAGGTTTTAGAAACGTTTGATTCAGGGAGGTTATAATCGGAGGATTTCCTACTAAAGGCGTCATCTATTACTCCATCTTTAGTAAGGTTTGGTGTTGTACCAATAATTAACCATTGAACCTTATTTCAAAGCAAAAAGGTGCATAACGTAGTTTCTTTGTGCTCGACAGTACTGCAATGCAGTTGTCGGTGTAACAGGAAGGGCTTAGCGAGTTCTTGCGTTATGCACTATATCTAGGGGAAATACACAATAGCTTTACTTGAATAGCCCTGTTTCCTTCTTCCTTAATTTGATTTATTTATTAATTAAGTAGGCAAACTAGCTGAGCTCGCGGCTCGGCCTAAATAAAAAATGAAAAGTTCAAAGACTCGATTTTTAAAAAAACTTCAATGTTTGGGCAGCTATTTTCGCGACTTGACAGGCACATTGAAAGTGGCAGGTTGCAATAGTTGCATTTGTATGTGACGTGTGAAATTGGCTCATCAAAATGCCGAGGTAGGTATAAAAGGCGAACAGAACAAAACAGGCGACTTAGTAAAGTTACCCTTCATTGGGAATGGTCAAGATTGCCGTTGTCAAGATGTCGTGGTAAAGTAACTGAGTAGACAGACACTGCGATGCTTTTATGTCAGCTGGATAGGTTGTTCAATGACAACTAGGTACGATCGTCCCTGACGAAGTGTTGACCTAAGTGCTGAATTTCAGTATTTCCAGTCACACTGACTGACTGGCTAAAAAGAGAAAAGGCGCATTGCGTGTGCGTATTTATCAAGACGCACAGTCTAAAAGCACAGCAATAACCTCACAAATCATAATGTAATAACCCCATAAATCTAACAGAAAAGAATAACTGTCTCCCGCCCTAATTAATAAAAACATTTAACTACCCGAAGACAACCCCTGCATTTACCAAATTGAGTGAAATACGCGTCCCCAAACGCTGGAAAACATTAAAAAAACGCCTTCGAAACTTTTAATGTCCATAAGACTTTGATTTAATTTGGTTTATGATTATTTATGTAAAGGGAGGCTAAGACTTTTTAGTCTCCGTTATTACTTTTTCGCCGGGTCACCCCTGCCACAAGGATTATAATATTTCTAGTATTACGGTTACTTGGCAAACCATGTAAGCTTATGGTTTGGTCAGAGTAAAATATGTTTTTCGTTGTTTGGTGTGGTTGATATCTTATCTAACTGACGCTGGACTAAACAGATTTTTTCACTCATCTTCATCTAGCCTAATTGACTTCAACTTTGCGAAGCAAGTTACAAATAAATTGCTATTCGATCTCGTGACAAACTGTCACTCAACTGATGCGCTATCTGAAATATCAATGACATGTTTTCCAAAAACAATCACACCTCTAATAAACAGTTAAAACTTTATCTGCACTATTTTCCGGCTTTTCCTTGAGCGAAATAAAACTTTATACACTGTTATCATGCTTCAAACTCGACCCACTGGCTTTTCATACCGTGAAAATGTATTGTCATAGAGTTTAAGGGTGACAAGAGGGTGCATGTTAGTAGTGATATCGCCAATTCAAAACGTCGTAAGTATAAGCACAGAGGTTTGAAATTTGAACTCTGTTGTTTTTCATTTACGATGAAATTGTATTGGCAAAGTTTTGGTTTTAAAACTATTTGTAATGAATCTTGATACTTGTTGAACACGACATCCGTGTTTTATGTCGTTTTGCAAGGCTTTATGACATTGTTGTGAAGTGGCGTGGAAATTGGGGTGCTTTTTAGAGCACTACTTGTTTTTTGATGGTTGTTAATTTGAATGTTGTTTCTGTTTGTTATTTTGCTTTTATCATGTTAAGAGAGGCGAATGAAGTCGTAATTTCGTTATGATCCATACATTATCGATATAATAATACAAATAAGAGATGTAATTACAGTTTACACCAATAGTTACACTAAACTCTAAATCCATCCAGACATATTATTACCTACAAGAATTACAACTTGAAAATAAGTTACCTATTTTTTTTAATGATATTGTTTGCCAAGCGAGCACAGGTCACCAGATGGTAAGTGGTCACTGTAGCCCATGGACATAACACAATTTGGCGTTAGATTAGCGGATAAGATATAGTCGTAGCTATCTGGAGGAACCCTGTATCCTACCATCCTAGGTCCTACCACCAGCAAATCAGACAACTATCAGAGATCCTTACAATTTTTTTTTTCTCTAGCCTGTTTGAATGTCCCACTGCTGGGCAAAGGCCTCTCCCATGTTTTTCCAATTCCCTCTATCTTCGGCTATTGTTGGCCAGCCACTGGAGAACATGTCCAGGTCATCCCGCCATCTCCGCCTGGGCCTTCCCCGCCGCCGGTGGCCGTCAAGTGGCAAAATTCAATACTTTATTTTATTTCTCTGCTCCATTTGGGTCAATTATGAACCTGATAATGCTTTTATATGACACAGTGCGAAGAAGAGACACAAGTAGTATAATCAGTTAATGGTTTTCTTTCTTCCTCTTTCACGAGAAACTCAGAACCTCTTGATTTTTTTAGAACAAAGTTGGAGGTAGTGTCAGTGGCGGTTCTAGGGGGGTCGTGGGGGTCAGGACCGCGCCTGGGTAGTGTTCATCCAAGACAAGATGATGAAAAATGCACTTAGAACTTTCAAGTGCATTTTCATCAGCTTATCTAGGATGAACTTTAAGCACCAGCAGTTATATGTATATTGGGCATCCTGGCACACCTCGTTCCGGCTTTCGATATCTATTCTATGGTACTATTCATACTTACACTCCGTCTTGATATACGCCTGTGCTTCCAACGACGTCGTTAAACCCACCCAAGTACCTAATTCCATTTCGTCACGCTTTTTCGTAGGCATTTAATCATAATCCTAAGTATCTTTGCCCGTTAAAAAATGTAAATCCGGGGGCGATCCCCTAATGGGGCCATTACGGTGTAACGAACCGCTGGTTACTAACGAGGGTAGGAACCGAGCTGGTAGTTGTGGAAAAATAGAAAGCCTTGAAGAAAAAATCCTAAGAATATTAAAAAAAAAAACGACACGTGCATGAACCTTAGGAAGATCTATGTCCAGCTGTGGACGTAGTAATTGAAGTTGATTGAACAAATATCAACAACAAACTACTTATTTAGGAATTTTTAAAAGTTCGACTTCCTTTTAAGGCATTCACTGCCACCAACGCATATATGCGTTTTGCTGACTTTCCCGCAGTACCTCGAACGCACATGTGCGTTGCAATGTTCCCTTAATGACAGATGTGGCACCTGGCAAAAGTTCGTAAAAAGAAGTGGCAGTGAATGCGTTAAATAGTTTTCACTGAATAGGGAGAAGAACTTCAGGTATTGCTGAAACATCTGGTATATTGTCACACTTTCGTTATCTGAGATGACAAATGCTTAATCCATTTCTAGTGAAAAAGTCATATGCATATAAAATAACTAGCTTCAGGCCGTGACTTCTGCGAAATTCGGTTATCTCGTTCCCGCGGGAACTATGTGATTTTCGGGATAAAAAGTAGCCTATGTACTTCCTTAGGACTTTAACAGATGATATACAGTATACCTAAAATTATTATTTTCGCATTTATAATTATTAGTACTATATATCCATATTAATATTATAAATGCGAAAGTAACTCTGTCTGTCTGTCTGTCTGTCTGTTACCTCTTCACGCTTCAACCGCTGGACCGATCGAGATGAAATTTGGCATGGAGATAGTTGGGGTCCCGGGAAAGGACATAGGCTACTCTGTATCCCGGGAAAATACATAGTTCCCGCGGGAACGCGATAACCGAATTCCACGCGGGCGAAGTCGCGGGCAGAAGGTAGTACTGTTATAAATAAATAAAAAATGTCATTGCAGAACTGACAATAATATAACAGAAAGACAATAATATAATAAAGCTCCATAATAAAGGTCATTGTACGTCCGATAATAAAGGTTTAGGTAAGTAATTTGACTGAGGGTTCGGGTCTTGTCTTATTCCAGAGATTTTCCAATGGGAATTTTCATTCACTCTAGTGTTCACAGACGTTTCTAGGTAGGTATGCGTTTGTAAACAGCCACGTTGTTGTCCCCGTTATCGATTGCCAGTGGATCTCGCGATTGCTTCCCGTCAGGAGTGTCGCGAGTCAACGACTCTAAACAAATGACTCTCGGTGACATGCAAGTCTGTTAATTGACGGGCCTCAGGGGTGAGTTCCGTTGGAGCGAGCGTGAGTAATGGCGGCAAGGGGTTTTTAAGATGTTTTTGACAGATTTTTGGTACTAGGTTTTTGAAGCCGTGCGTGGTAGCATAGTCATGCAGAGGGTCGGAGGTTCGAATCCGGCTCCCACCTCTGAGTTTAAATTTACCACTGAACATTTCGATGAAGGAATACATCGTAAGGAAGCCAGCGCGTATAGAGGAATTCATATTCATATTCATTTAATCCGTTGCAACCATGGTATTTATTAGATGTTACAGAACTTTCTAGTACATTCATGAACCCTATACTAGGGTATAGCAAAAATAAAAAAAGAAATACATGTCATTTATCAAGTAAAACTAAGAAGAAAAAAAATACAAATGAATTCAAGGATGTGTGTGAAGTCCCCAATCCGCACTAGGCCTGCGTGGCTATAACCCAAACCCTCGGGAAGAAGTTAAGCTAGTTAAAAATAAGGTTTCTATTATAGGATATTTGCATTATCTAAATATATAAAACTCCAAGGTGACTGACAGACATAGTGATCTATCAACGCACAGCCCAAACCACTGGACGGATCGGGCTGAAATGTGGCATGCAGGTAGATGTTATGACGTAGGCATCCGCTAAGAAAGGATTTCCCGCAATTCTTACGGGAACGGGAAAAAACGGGATTTTAAATTTTAATATTTCTGCGCATACGAAGTTGCGGGGAAAAGCTAGTAATTCATAAAGACTACCCATTTAGTCTTTGAAATGCAAATATTCTTCTTCAACAACTTCTTCCACTGAAATAAATGCTTTTAAAAATACTAGAAATTAACTCCCTTCCACGAACGTTCCCCCATGGGGTCCCTATTCCGAGTCCGTCGATTTTCGCGACCTCTTAAAACGGCGAGTGATAAATACTCTGTCGCATGCGTCATTGTTTCGACGTAATTTGTGTTTTGCTCGCTAATGGCTTTTGGCCTTAAAAGCTGTCATTAAATCGCAGTAGAAACTTGAAGCCCTTTTAGTTAGGCACGTGAAGTAAGGGTCGGAAAAATCGTCCTACATTCATTAAGGCTACAGCTACAGCTTTCGAAGTATGTTTATTAAGTTTAAGTAATCTTTGTGAAGTTTTAACACTCTTTGTGTACATAATAAGGTAAATTAAATCGTCGTATCAAAATATTATTTGTAACAATAAAATCCAAGTGTAACATTGAAAGTGAATGTTTACATTTACTTTCCGTAAATTTACATAACTCTTTGATAATTACCTAATTACTCATAATAATAGTGAATCTAAAATAATCCAAAAAGGAAACAACTGTTACATAAAATTATTAATTCGCACTAATTAACGGAAAACGGCAGAAATAGAAATCGTGACCTCGGTTACTAAGTATAATGACAGGACACTGACTTCAGAGTAATGACGAAAACTGTTTTTTTACTATATTAGTCTCTATTTCTTACAAAATATGGGCATTGGTCGCTGTTATTGCAGAAATCCGACGGCAAACGCATGTTTTCAACAAAGCGGTGAAATATGGTAATATCGACCTTATCCTTATTCAAATAAAAGTGTCTTGGTAAGTCAAGTTGCATTTAAATAAAATTACTAAACCTTGGGTACGCCTTGCGGATGCGTTTGGTGAAATCAATGATAGATAGAACACAGGTTTAATTTTGTCGGATTTTGTTCTACTACCTCAGGAGTTCTTAAGTATCACTTGACGGATCACGCACAATGCATACCTACTAACATCGTCATTGTTATGTTAATCGAAAGTCGTCCACTGCCACTTAACGCATTCACTGCCACCGACGCATATATGCGTTTTGCTGACTTTCCCGCAGTGCCTTGAACGCACATGTGCGTTGCAATGTTCCCCTAATTACAGATGTGGCACCTGGCGAAAGTTCGTAAAAAGAAATGGCAGTGAATGCATTAAACTGCATATAACAAATTATATACTAAAAACTTCCTCTTGAATCACTCTATCTATTGAAAAAAAAAACCGCATCAAAATCCGTTGCGTAGTTTTATAGATCCAAGCATACATAGGGTCAGACATCAGGAAGTGACTTTGTTTTGTACTATGTAGTGATACATTTATAAATACGATTTCCTATACTTTCCATTCATTGTTAAACATCTAGTAAAAAGCTTGACGTCCACTGCTATTAACGGGAATAGAAAATGCACATAGGCCCTCCCCCAAGGCGCGCCATTTACACCGGTCTCGTGCCACTCGCATTCACCGCATTCCCGCGACGGCCGTGACCTTCACCAGATCATCGTTCCATCTCGTTGTAGGCCTATTGACAGCTCGTCTACTGCCTCGCTCGTCTCAATGTACAACCTGAATCAAACTACAGTACCTATCTCCGTAAGTGCAGATCAAATAGCGGGAAAAACCAAATGATAAATTGCCAGCAGTTAGATATATGTTACGGCTGAAATGGCCACATTTGACCGAAACCGTTTGTGTATTGCGCGGGAAGTGAATCAGCGACCCACTTGCTCGGTGGAGCGCGGCTGCGCTAGCGCACGCGATCGCCTTGGCGTCAACGCCGAGGCTGCGCTGAAACTGAAACACTTGGACAAACATAAGTATATTTAGGCATACAAACTTATGAAATATCATCAATCAATCAATCAATCAATCATCAATCAATCATCATTTATTTGCTTTACGTATAAAATACAAGCAAATACAGTGCTAAGTGTCTACAGATAAAATAGTTACAGAGGTGAGTTACTAAAACAAGTTTTTACATAATGGAAAATAACAATTACAGAACAATAAACATGTCATGTCAATAAATTGAATAACATACATAACAATCACAGTATCATTCATCACCACAATGTCAGCCGGAAGACGTCCACTGCTGGAAATACCTTCCCAAGGCTCGTTACAAGTAGTCCCGTGTCACTCGTGTTATGAAACGATCTATATGGATTTGACTTCATCATCATGTCAGATGAAAGACGTCAACTGCTAAACATTTCGGTCACCTTTAAGGTAGAGATCTTCTACTATCTAAAGTCCCGCGCCTTCACATTTCAAAACGCTTCAATTTTTTCATTATTATTTAAAAAGCACCACCAACACTCTCAACGCATAGTTGATGACTGTCTCAGCTCCCACACATGTGTTGAGAGTGTTGGTGGTGCTTTTTAAATACATTGAAGCGTTTTGAAATGTGAAGGCGCGGGACTTTAGATAGTAGAAGATCTCTATACCTACCTAATTATCGTGGCTCATCATCATAAATCATGCAAATATCTATACATATAGTGTGGTGGCAGGTGGGTAAACTGCCTGTTTGTTCGTCAATGCTTAAAAATAAGTCTCGATTCTCTTCAAACTGCAATGATACTAATTCACGTCTCACCTTCGAGTAGTGAAACTTGAAACCAGGACATCCTCAAGGCAGCTAATGCGTGCAATCCGGCGCATCCATCGTCCAGCGAAGGACAGCGGCGCATGAGAACGGACCGATTGCTCGATTCTGGCGCGAGGACAGCGGAACAGATCAAAGATGTTTTTATTGATGAATAAATAAAAACGCTCAAGAGCGAGTCGGGCTCGCTTGTAATGAAGGGTTCCGTAGCTACTGAAATTATTCCAAAATTATGGCATATCTCAAAAACTACAAGGCCGAATTTGTTCAAACCAAAATTCGTTTGAGGTTTTTGTTGAATTTTGTATTTCAATTTTATTAAAAAAAAAAAACAATTTCATACTTCACAAGCAAGAATAGGTATCTCACAATATATTGGCATAAATAATATAAAATATTTGAGAACCGTCATATCATTTCCAAAGACCTAAGCTACTATCCAAGACTAGGTTCTCTTAAATTTTTTTTACCCTTCAGCATGCACGATGGTGTCCTCACTCATGTGTGGAAGAGTGTGATAGATAAGTCTATTCGAGATGTGTTTGATGAGTTACTAAAACGCAATTATGAGGATACTTACTCACTTAAATACTGCAAAATAAATCCATACTAATATTCTAAATGCGAAAGTAACTCTGTTTGTCTGTCTGTTACCTCTTCACGCTTCAACCGCTGGGACCGATTGAGATAAAATTTGACACGGAAATAGTTGGGGTCCCAGAAAACGACATAGGCTGCTTTTCATCCTGGCAAAACGCGTAGTTCCCGCGGGAACGCGATAACCGAATTGCGAATATGCGAAGGTAAAATATATTCGGTGTAAAAAAGAATAGTATTGCGTTCCGTGGACTATTGCGTTCAGAATTAGCAATACTTACTTCCTAGGTGCCTAACTAATAAAACCGTTCTGCAATCTTTGCCGGGATTATAGAAAGGTAATATCTTATCACAACTGTAGGTAATCTAGGGCAGGGCTACAAAAAAAGGAATATCAATATCTTAGCCCCAATTGATCGACAATTAGGCGCAGGAAGCGATGTTATTGACGTGGCGTGATGCAACGGTAGCTGTGCGCACGCGCCGCTTCCGTCTCGAACGGAAGCCACACGCAACGGCCGAGGAAAGTGATTATGTCCAAGGTATACGTAATCTGCACGGGGTGGAAGAATACCACTCCACAAACTCGGTAGAAAGGCGCCAGAGGATCACTTGGGATTTAGCCGGGAGAACACCGGCATGAACATATCTAGGTACTATTACTACTACCTACTACTACTACAGCCTATTTGCGTCCCACTGCTGGGCACAGGCCTCCTCTCATCACGAGAGGGTTTGGGCTATAAGTAGTCCCCACGCGGGCCCAGTACGGATTGGAGACTTCACACACATCTTTGAATTACTTCGCAGATGCGTGGAGTTTTCCTCACGATGTTTTCCTTCACCGAGAAGCTCAGTGGTCATTTCGCACATAAGTAAACCCAGAGGTGCGAGCCGGAATCGAGCCCCCGGCCCTCTGCATGAGAGGCGGTAGGTCTAACCACTAGGCCACCACGGCTTCCATATCTAGGTACCTATGAGGATTTTCTCAGCACAATCAGTAGGCTCAGCATATTTCTATGGCCCTTTACTCCCAGTTTTGGTGCCTTTATGAGATGGTCGGAAATAAGCTATTAAATCCAGCTCGACCTAGAGGTAGATTATACAGCCTTCTATTATTATTTTTCATCATGTTTTATTGTATGCTTTTTGGCGAAACACAGCGTACGAAATGTGAACTGTAACATCATATTATTCATCTATGTTTACAAATCAAACAAACTACTTTGACTTAGATTATTTCGATGCCAGCTTCCATTTTGATGTTCCGGAGCCATGACATCTCGCATCTTTTCAGTTTTCATCTCCCGGCTATGTTTTTTCCCATGATGGTCTGCAGAAGCTCATATTTTTTGGTGTCTGTGCACCATGTTAGGTAAAGTATTTTTTTCTTTGTCTGTTTGTGTAGCTATACGAGTTCTACATTTCAGAATAAATTGTCTGTAAACTTCTATCCTCCTCCCACCGCCCATATTTCGCCAGAAAGTCCCCTGCTATTGTGTCTTCTACTCTTATGGTTTCTTAAGCCATCAGCTCTGCAAGTGCCCGTTGTCCTGCAAATACTGTGACGACAATAACATAATCACTACTACTACTACAGCCTAATTGCGTCCCACTGCTGGGCACAGGCCTCCCCTCACTATGAGAGGGTTTGGGCTATAGGTAGTCCCCACGCGGGCCCAGTGCGGATTGGGGACTTCACACGCATCTTTGAATTACTTCGCAGATGCGTGCAGGTTTCCTCACGATGTTTTTCTTCACCGAAAAGCTCATGGTAAATTCAAATTGAATTTCGCACGTAAGTAAAGTTAGAGGTGCGAGCCGGAATCGAACCCCGACCCTCGGCATGAGAGACGGTAGGTCGAACCACTAGGCCACCACGGCTTTTTTTTCTGTACATCTTGTAACGACAATTTTGGGAGTTTATGATCATTATGAACATTGTCCCAAACTTCGAAGAATCCTATTTTTTTTTAATTGAATCCATATTATTGTCCGAAAAACACTGACGCAATATCACTACCTAGATCTACATGACATATGACAGCCTCAGGACGAGGGGTTAAGAGCTCTTTTCGCTTGCACGGCTATTCGCGATGAGTGTCGTGCGCAAGAGTGCCCCGAAATATGTTTAATCCAAACAAACATGCCGCCGCGAAATAAATATGTCGGAGCGGGCAGCAGGGGGCTTGCACACTGATAAATCGGATTATTTTGGCAAATAACGAACTATATCCATAGTTATTAGATAACAATTTGAAGCCAAGATATTTATATTCTAATTCTGTCCGTCTGTTAGGTAATCGTTGCAAGTTTGAAACACTAAACGGATAGTGATTTGAACGATAAAGTGGTAAAATAATTCTGCATAAAACTTCTTCAAATCTATTGTCATAAATCTTGCATATTTTCAATTAAGAATTTGATGTAAAGATGTAGAAATAATAATGTTACGGGATTTAATGTGTTAAGTACTTTATTTTGGTAAAAAAATAAAAAGCTGCAAAATGCTTTCCACTTTGAGTTCAAAATTTAAAACTCAATGTCAAACACATTGCCAAATCGAACATATTTTTAAGAACTGCTTCCATTTAAGCAGTAATTTATGTTTTGAAAGGGATACCTAGATTAACTGCACCAAAGCAAACAGTACTCGTGTAAAAAGTATATAGGTTTCTGTAGTTTTATTGCTACTTGAAACAAACATAACCTAACTTTTTATGCGGTTTCGTATTATCCGGTTTAGCGTGAAACGGCCCCAAGACGATATAAAAATCAACGTTGACCAGAGCCCGGTCACTTACGACAAAAAGAGAGCATGTTTACATTACGGCCGCGAAACGTATAGTACACTCGGCGCGCGGGCGCAACGCACATGCGCCAGCGGGAGCGGAAGATGGCGAGCTATTTAGACTTTAGTATATGATCATACAAAATATTGATATCCACACCGAGCTTCGTCAGAAACAGGAAAAAAGGACAAGATTGAATATTCACCACATGCTTCGCCAAAAATGCCTCGCTTCGTCATACATGATACAAGTTAAGTCGCTGACAAGAGCTAATGACCTCTCAAGGTCGAGGCAGGCAACTGTCTCAGCGGACAATGTCTGTTTGCATTGGAGGGAGCGAGAAGCACGACCGCGGCATGTGGGCGATATACGTAGAAAATCTGAAAAATGAAGAAGAAAAAATCCCACATTGCATCAACAATATAATATAGCATATTTTTGGTACAAGTATGACGGAATAGTGTATTTAATTATAGAAATCTGCGTTAAAAAACTAAACTTATAGAACCGTTTAAATAGAATTAGGTAGAAGACGTAACTTCACGTTTTTAGGGTTCCGTACCTCAAAAGGAAAAAACGGAACCCTTATAGGATCACTTTGTTGTCCGTCTGTCCGTCCGTCCGTCCGTCTGTCAAGACCCTTTTTCTCAGGAACGCGTGGAGGTATGAAGCTGAAATTTATATCAATTACTCAGGTCTACTGTCCCTTGAAGCTGTGAAAAAATCAAACTTCTAAGCCAACGCAATCAAAAGATACAGCCGTTTATGCCGCAAATTTTCGACACTTGCAAGGGAATCAAAACCTACAGGGTGCTTCCCGTGAACTCAGAATCTTGAAATTTGGTACGAAGCAACGTCTTATAGCATAGATAAAGGAAAAATTACGAAAACCATAAATTTTTAGTTACATCACATAATATATATTTTTTTAATAATTTTAACCTTACTACCCATTTCCTCATAAACGCGTAGAGGTATTAAATTGAAATTCATACCAAATACTCAGGTCTATAATACCTTTAAGCTGTAACAAAATCAAACTTCTATGTCAACGCAATCAAAAGAAACAGCAATTTAAGCTGCATATTTTGAAACTCGCAAGTACTCGCAAGGGAATCAAAACCTAAAGGGTACTTCCAGTCGACCTAGAATCTTGAAATTTGGCATGAAGCAACGTTTTATAGCACACATAAAGGAAAAATTCCGAAAACCTTAAATTTTTAGTTACATTACAAAATATATATTTTTTAAGATCTTTGTCTTAAATTTATGCTACTCCATCTTTCCCCATTGTAATGTTATGAATTTCATTTTGCAATAAAAATACCATAGTTATGACTCGATTGTCGTAAAGAACGAACTTTGTAAACCTTACAGGTTTGTACGGAACCCTCGGTGCGCGAGTCCGACTCGCACTTAGCCGGTTTTTTTTTATCGAACCGATTTCATGAAATCTAAAATAATGAATAGTAACATATATTTTACTCGCCTTAAAAAAAATATTTTTCGTTTAAATACTGTTTAAATAAAGTCAATTTAGGTCTTGTCAGCGCCTTAACATCCACCACAAGCCTCGTCCAAAATCTTTATAAATAAATAATCAGCCACATGCTTCGCCATACACAAAAAAAAACAAAGGGGGGCGGTTATGTAAATACTTACTTAATATTCACTAATTTAGTTGTTGATAATTACCTGTTAGCGTTTTAGATGTACTTAAGTGCATCTTTTACAAATCATACTGATGACGTGTTAAGTCTAAGAACTTTTTTTCAAATATGGGCTAAAACCTAATTTGCGTTTGGTTTGCTTTCTTACAAAAACTTTCCTTCTTTTACTTTTTCCTAATCTCCGCTGTGTTGTGATAAGATATTTTATATATTTTGTACGATTAACTTAAGTTCTTTAGTTTCAGTTACAGCATGAAATTATTGTCTCTAGGTACTACTTAGTTAGCGCGGTGAACTACATAACATCACAAAGGCGATCCCCATTCAAAGTTATTTTTCTTTTTTTAGCTGTTTTTCGCCTGATATTTTTTCTTTCTAAAACATTCCTGAATCACGATAATAAAATAAAAAAAGAATCAGATAAAGCTGTCCAGACGTTCTTGAGCCTTAGCCTGACTAGTACTACAGCCTATTTGCGTCCCACTGCTGGGCACAGGCCTCCTCTCATCACGAGAGGGTTTGGGCTATAGTCCCCACGCGGGCCCAGTGCGGATTGGGGACTTCACACACATCTTTGAATTACTTCCCAGATGAGTGCAGGTTTCCTCACGATGTTTTCCTTCACCGAAAAGCACAGTGGTTAATTCAAATTGAATTTCGCACATAAGTAAACTTAGAGGTGCGAGCCGGAATCGAACCCCCGACCCTCTGCATGAGAGGCGGTAGGTCGAACCACAAGGCCACCACGGCTTCAGGCCTGACTATCACGTGGCAATTCATTTTCATAAGTAAAGACTAAATAAATAAATAAAGGGGCTGTAGACGTCCTATACCTATGTCCTATGTACGCATCTGCGAAGTAATTCAAAGATGTGTGTGAAGTCCCCAATCCGCACTGGGCCCGCGTGGGGACAATAGCCCAAACCCTCTCGTGATGAGAGGAGGCCTGTGCCCAGCAGTGAGACGCAAATAGGCTGTAGTAGTAGTAGTAGTAGTAGACGTCCTATATATATACCAGATGGCCACACATGTAAATTTAATTCGTAATTTTAATAATGATCTTAAGAAAATAAACCCAAGTTTAATCTACCTTGCACCACGCGCCATTCTATACTCGGCTAGCCAGTAATTGTAACTGCTTCCCGGAGGAATAACACTGTAGGTGAGATCCAACAACGACCAGACTAAATCCACTAACACTGCGCATTCCACAATTTAAGCCCTAAACTCTGTAGTACTACAGTCGGTATTTGAACGGTGTTTTTAATCCGGTTAGGTCGTTTTATGTGTTGCAGCGGCAAGCTTGACATATAGCGATATAAAGCTCCGCTGTCGGAGCGGACGTAAAGGAAAACACACTTTTTAGGGGTCGATTGTGTGAAAAACGAAAATCATTATTTAAAAATAATACGTGCAGGAAAACGAGCAGGTAAGCAGGAAATTGTTCAGAAGTAATTTTGAAAACTTATGAAGTTTCAAGCTCAAATTAATGTCATAACATCACTACAGCCTGCAACATTCTATTGTAATATCTTAGTTTATTTTATGAGCTGTAATGATTTTGAACATTAATAAATTGTTTTAATAGGTACCTATAGGACCACTAAATAATGAAAATCACTAGTTCAGTTAGGTAAAACTGTTCTATATGTAGGTTGGTGGACCTTAGATAAAACAAAAAGATATTATTGAAAACTAATATATACTGAAATTTAGGTCATCAGGTTCTAAAAATATAGCTTAAAACCAACGGTCGTAATTGAATCAATAAAAGACGAATGTTAAGTTTAGTAAGTATTCTGTCTCTCCTTAGAACACCTCGGATCGTCGCAATTAATTCTAAACATTACCAATTATTTAAATCTTATTCTCATAATCAACATACATAAAACACGCATCTTACATGCCAGGACAAAAAACGTTGCATTAATTGCTTGCTATCAAAGAAAAGATACTTGAACCAAACGTGCGTGCTTTAGTTGCGTGACCGACGCATAGATGGCGTTAGTGGTATGCTTGGCTTGATGCAACTCGACTCGTTGTAGAGAACGCTGATTTTATGTAAGCAAGGATTTATGATACGGTAAAAAATAGATTTTAATATAGAAGATTGTACTGCAACGAGACATTCAATTGAAAAGTCACAGGAACCGTCAGGTAGGTAGATATGTGTAATTTTATAATTTACTGAATAGTGTAGGTATGTCTACAGTCGACGTCAAAGAGATGTCTTACACTTTTGTACCCCATTCCGTTGTTTTAAGGTTCAAATGTGTAAACATCTCATTGACGTCAATTGTATCTCTTTGTCGTAGACAAAGGTAGAGGCAAGAGTTACTTGTGGCAATGTCCTACGAGTCTTCAGGATGTATGGTAGGTACTTACCTCCCTAATTTCATTTTGGACAATCTCTCTTGTGATATATTTTGTCGTACCTAATACGGTATGTCGGCTTTGAGCTATAGGTACAAGTTTCAAAAAGCCGACGCAACAATCTTTTTCTACTAATCTTTTGCAACTTTAATCATCTAATAATTACAAAATACTATTTAGAAAGAGCAGGTAGGTACCTACTTACTTATTTCATAATTATGAAATTGAATGTAGGTTGTAAGTAGGAGGTAGGTACGAGTATGTAACAGCTCAGTACCTAAATCTACGTGATTTTGAAAAGGACATTAGCAGGTATAAAAGTAGGTAGGTATATTTTTTTTAATGTAAGCAGGTTAATACCTATAGATGAAAGAATATTATTTTAACTTCGGTCTTGTTACGGATCCTTATTAAATTCAACCGCAGCAATTTAAATCGTGTGGAGCTTCTAACAAATCGATCTCACTAATTCGTGGCTTCTACAGTGTATCCGATACCGTTTTAGTTTATTTCTAGTGAACATAAGCCGTGGCGCATGGATCGTGCTCGGCCAGTCACGTCGGTATGTGATGTGTGGTGCGCTCTGTAAGGACGTATGCACTTGCCTAGCGGAGGGACGTACGGCGTTCTGGTTCGGGGCCGGTTGCATTACGTAACGTGCGATGCTTTAGTTCTGTTTACGGCGGGTGCCGCGCGCCGCGCGCGACTGTCGCCTGTCGCCCCCACCTCGCATCGATCCGCTCCGCCCAGCGCTCGCTCCTCCCACCTGCCCCCCTCCCCGCGGCCTTTGTCGCGCGCCGCCCGCGCGGTCACCTGTGTCGCACGTCCTCAGTCGCACACGGGCCGCGTCGCGCGCCGCCCGTCTCTCCCGCGCTCTGCTATGACACCGACGTGATGGAAGGCAAAGATTTCGGTGCGGTCCCCGGCCTCCCAGCCGGCCTGGATTATTTCATGATGCCTCGCGCGAGTCAGCCCGCGCCGCAGTTCGACTTCAGGAAGCTCGGTGCCAGCTTCAGCGTGTCGGAGGAGCGTCCTGAGCAGCGGTCCCCGGAGTTTCCGGAGCGCCGCGACCCCGCGCCCTGGCCGCTCGGGCTTGGGGTCCAGTTCGTTAATCCCGCCACCGGCAAGAAGCGAGTGCAATGCAACGTCTGCTTGAAGACTTTCTGCGACAAAGGAGCCCTCAAGATTCACTTCTCCGCCGTCCATTTAAGAGAGATGCACAAGTGTACAGTGGAAGGCTGCACGATGATGTTCAGTTCGCGTCGCTCGAGGAACCGACACAGTGCTAATCCGAACCCGAAGCTGCATTCGCCGCATGTGCGTCGGAAAATTTCT
>OZ020286.1:4140997-4195559 GCA_963971205.1 Aethes cnicana
TGGACGCACCGCTCGCGCGCCGCGAGGATGCCAAGCTGCTTTTTCGCGAGAGCTCAGAGTCCTACAAGAAGATGACGTCACTCTGCGAACGCCAGGAACAGCTGTACCAGCACCATGTGCCCGGTTTCGTGACGCCGCCGCGCGCGCTCCCAGTGGTGACACCTCACGCCCTAAATCCAGCGGACTATGACTGTATAGTTAATTGTTAATATTATTAATTCTATCTCGTATTTCGTTTTGTATTTTCTTGTGATATCTAGACAAATATATCGTAATTATTGATCCCACGAACTTTAAGTTAAGGGACCGCTTGTCGTGAAGTGAAGTGCAATATGGACTCGGATATTATGAATATGGATGCCGAGCGGACGATGTGGTATCGTGTAGAGTATTTGTAATCGATGTTGAAAGTAAACGTTATAATGATCAGCTTCATTTATTGTTCTGGCGCAATAAACTCCTGAGGAAAAAGACTATTGTTTTTATTTACACTGGTAACTGGACGATTTTTTACCTGTCATGCTCCGAGTCGCTTGTGCACGGATCGTTAATCGAGGCTTCATTTGCATGAAAAAGGTAGTCTTCGATGATCGGCAATAACAGCTCGCGGCGAACGCATCTTTATTTAAACAACCACAATCTAATAAGAAGTAAAATCCACGCTTGACACATTAAAGTCAATGACCAAAATATTTTTTAACAGATACAAACGTCTAATAAGGAAATCAACATAACAATCTCCTATAACAGAACATCAGAATTCATTATTAATCAATATTGCATGCATAATAAGATAGTTATTGATATAAAGCACCCAATATAAAACTATGAATTTTGATGAACCTGACAAGTAGGGAAATGTCTTTCGGTAGCTGTTTTAATGAATAATCATAGCTGATTAAGTGTCTTGATATTTTTAATATTCTGATTTAATTCTTAAGTTGGTTGACCTCTCGTCGCACTACCTTGTTTGGGTGACACGACGCTAGATGGCGCTAGAGGTTCGAACATCAAGTTATCAGGAAGTATCCATGTCGATAGTAAACACAAAACTTGTTTTCTTATTTCAAGTGGATTCAATGTTTACTTACATAATAAGTAATGGTAATTATATGATCTAACAAATGAAAATAAAAGTTAAAGAGACACACTATAGCTTCTATAGGTAACGTCACATAACTTAAGTCCCAAATCATTAAAATAAAATGCACAAAACATTCTTTTTTTTTTGGACAAAATACACGAAGGGGTTTACTAAGTTTTTTTTTGCATTTAGCCATCATATAGCAATGTAAGCCTCATTTTCATACAGAACGGCATTAAATAGCTAGCAGCTAAGTTTACAAATTTGCATTACAAATACCTACACGCCTAAAATTAGTCTACACCTCCAAAACGCTTCCACGACGAGACAATGCGAGCACCGTCCGCCGCTGACCTCCGAATCCCCGGGCAATTATCGGCTGTCCAATGCCGTGAGAAGAAGTAAGAACAATCTAATTGTTCCACACTCGTTATGATTTAATAACAGGGTGACGTCCAAAATGCTTATTCGTAACATTTTTCCCAGGTCCAAAAAAATCACCGCCATTAATTTTGTACGCAGCACAAAAACGACGTAACGACTATCTACAGCTGCACACCTTACGACGTTTGTCTTAAACAAGAGCATAAGCTGAGTAAAATGAAAAGGTATTAACTCTAACAGCTTTTTGTAAGCGCTTATGTCGTTTTTAGACCGGAAAGGCACCAAGGCTGTAGTGACGCCATTTTTCTTCACTAATAACACGTTAGCTTCGACAAAACGGTTTAGCTGAATTTAAGTTGTCATTTGCTTTGAGAGGTTGATATTAGTCACTGTTGTTTTTGACAATATCCTCAATAGGTTCTTATAAAAATACTTTAATGATAGGTAGTATTCAATGTCTTTCTTTCTTTCTGTGTATATCGTTCGAAGTTTCCACACATACTTACGCAGCGAAACGCTTGTAACATTGTTTTGCTAGTGGTACGGTCTGGTGCTAGGTCCGTCCGGGGTGGTATTACCGTCTTTCCCCGCTAACCTGCCGCCAAATAGCAGTGCTCGCACTGTTATGTTCCGGTAGGCCCCCTACCGGTGAAAATTCTGGCACAGAGGCATTCCATAGAGGGATAGGCAACGCATTCGAGTACTTATGGTTTCTTAATGGGGGGTCATAGGATTTCGGTGTCCATGGGCCGCAGTGACCACTTAACCATCAGGTGGACTGTGCGCTCGTTTGCCTATAGGGAACATTGATATAAAAAAAACATATAACCGATTTAAATATCTAACAAACTTTCCTTAAGCCTGAATAAGTGAGTAGGTATTTAGTTAGATACTTTTTCTAGATGAAAATGAAAACAGATCTGGGATATTTCTTTAATGATATTCCAAACTATTACGGTCTCAGACACATGGCGGGTAATCTTCTTTAAACGCGCTAAATAAAAAATAACATCCCCACTTTACGAGTACCCTAAAAAACATTTCAAAATTTTAGTGTAGGTACCACTTTATCGGTGTAAATAATATGTATATTTATTCCACATTACAGCTTTCTAGACGGGGTCAGACGGACGGACAGACAATAAGACATGGCGAAACTATAAGGGTTCCTTGTGGACTTCGGAACCCTGAAAAGGAGACGCCTGCCTCACTCCGCTCGCTCGGTCAATAAACAAACCCTCAACCGCGACTAGCAAAACAATACCAAAGTATAGTCACAGTCAGCTACATTAAGACGCTGAAATTAATTTTAATGGGACTAGACAGCGCCTGAAGCAGACTGTACACGACAAAATTAATATGGCGCGCGGATTAAGCAATAACAGGCTCTGTTGCTACAGCGTAAGTGCTACATCGAACGCCATATCAATTATGTCGGACTGTAGGTACTAGTTTATTAATCTGGCTTGTCAAACTGTGAGGTCCCCTCACCGTAGGTCGAGAGGTAGTCATTGCACTCACGATTGGGGACAAGTTTAAACGAAAAATCGGTGTTTCAGTTTGAATCTTGACCAAGGGACGAATCAAATTCAGGCAAGTACCTCACGAGTGCATACATTTAGTACCACTTCTAAATTATGTTGATAACGAATATTTTTTTTGCAGATTTACAACTAAATTATATGATTAAAGTAAAATTGTGACATGAAAATATTTGTATATTTATAACTATTTTTGTTTTGTAATTTGTTCAACATTGTATTGAATAAGTTTTCATTGTGTTGAATTACAATTATTTTATTCATTTTTTATATTCTAAATCCCTAATAGTAAGTTTAATCTAGGAAACTTATCCTGGCATCCCAAAGAAAGATGCATAGCGATAATCGCTTCAAAAAGAATTCCATAAAATGTAACTGAAAAAAAGGGGATTTTTCGACTTTCTCAGTTTAAGTTAATTAAATTCGTGTGTTGTTAGTGTTTGGATTGCATCCAGAAGTTAATAATTTAAGGGCCTATTAGAGCTCGAGAGTAGAGTAGGTTTTGGGTCAATTTTTTGGACTAGGTAATTTTAGCGCATGATTGACTTAATTATGTAATGATATACATTTTCTTTCAACGCCAACGTGCCCTAAAAGCACTAAGTAATAACTTGTACAAATATTATCAAACAATTTTCCGCTAATCTACGAGGCACACGCTTAATTACCTAATGTTTGACAAAATGCACAAAGACGCCCCGCGCCGCGGGCGCTAGCAAGGATTATACAATTTATAACTCCACGCTAGATATCGAAGACCGAATGAAGGAGAACGGGTCACATCTATCCTATAATAAAAGAGTAGAACCCGACGTGTCTGTACATAGAAAGAAAAGTTCAAAAAAAGGAACGGGGGGTCGAAAGATGTATGTTAGACCACAAAACGGCGATTTTTAGAAATCTTTTCTGTCTGTCTTTCTGTTTGTTAGAGTTAATCTCCGAAACAACTGAACCTCTTTGAATGCAGTTTTCAAGGGTAGATAGAGCATCATTTGGAGCAACATAAGAAAAGTTACCAGCAATTTTATATTCCACGCAGACGAAGTCGCGGGCAGAAGCTAGTTATAAATAAATATCTTGAGACCTAAAATTGATCTTGCAATAAAGATGTAAATACGGATGCTAGACAACGAAATAAATACTTACGTATTTCCCACCGAAGCATCAATGCGAAATAATACTACAAGTAACTTACACTTGATCTCTGTGACACTACTACTATTACCTCTGAGATAAGAAGACTTTTCAGAAGAAAATACTATTTCAAAAAGGGTGGAATGTATCTGGCAGCTTTTTTGAAGAGAGTTTTCGCTAAGCTGGCAACCTTGTCCTTCCAAGACGGGCGCGACTTACGCTAGTTAGAATACAGAACACCCCCCTTAACCCAAGATGCCGTAATCGCCTGCGAAATTATTAATAACATTAGGAAAGTCAAGGAATCATGAGCATACGGGCCGCGGGGCCCCGCTTTAATCTCACTGTGTCGCCCCCGGTCTCGGCCGGTCTCAAACGATCTCGAACTCAACAAGTGAGAATGCCTAATGAGTCTTTTAATCTCTTTAAAAATTCCCAAAGAAAGTTCAAAGTGCGTACTTGGAGCCGTCGGCGACGGAAAAATTGTTTTTTTTTTTATCGCTTAATTATAATTATTAATTACTTACTTCTGTGTACCTATTTTAAGATGAGCCAATATTTTTGTAATATTTGGATCACACACAGCTAACTTGAATTTTATTTTTTAAAGGTAAGAGTCTCAGAATTGATCAATGAGAGTTATGAATACCACTGAAACAAAAGATATATTTCCAGTAATGAAAAAAAAAAATGACATTTTAACATGAATCTTTCAAATGTGGTCATTACAACTCAACCTGATTCTGACCTGACCAAATAAACAAACATACTTACCTAAATAAAGCTTGACTCCGTAATAACAAAGGTCAAGGCATCATTCCAGACATTCCGCCACATATTTCAAATCCCCCTTAACATTTCCATACAAACGATACCACTAACAATCATAAGCCACTTTTCGCCCCGTGACAGGGAGGAGTAGTAAGGGTGTGTTACATTATTCAAACGGCTGTGATCAAAGACAATCGAGGCGTCAGACTTTTTGCTGTCTGCCAGGCTTTTCAAATTTGGTATTTTAGTTTTGGAACGTTGCATTTTTCTGGTTACACTTTTTCCGTGGCGTTTCTTAGTGCCCTGTATTTTTTTCGTTTGTCTCGAACAAAAGACGAACAGCTAGGCCAGTAGGTACCTAAGTCTAGTATTTTTTTTTCTGGAATGAACTTCCTGCTGAGACTTAATTCTGCATTGATATTTGGCACTCAAAAAAACATTGTAAATATTCTTACTGATATTTTAAATGTTATAGAACAGTATGACAACACTATGACTATTTAGCAGATGGGTACCTAAGTAATTTGTCTGTTGAGTACGTCTATAACATGAATTAAAGAAAAAAAACTGTACCTTGGTTGTTTTTTATGTACTGAATATATTTTTCATAGGTTCCAAGCTTTTCGAGCCAACCAAAGAATTAAAGTTGCCTTTACGAGCTTTCTTGAACCCACACCCCTAAGCAATCAAACCTTATACAGCGCAGTCAATTAGCTACTATCAGGCCGTCGGCGCAACTCGACTTTGCACTTCGGCTTCTATACCACAACATCACATAGCTAATCCAAAAGGTCGTAAGTGCCTATAGATTCCATACAACTTGTGGCTTTTTGATTTAGTAGCCTACACTGTCCTTAGATAACATTGAGCTTCCACATAATCTAACTAAAGGAAAGTAGTGGCAATTGAGATGCGGAATTATAGTATCGAAAGTTGAGAAATTGTTTGAAAATTCCTACTAGGTTATTTATTATTCAACAAAATACACCACCGATTTATAAAAACAAAAATTGTACAACTTTACTGTGAGCAAAGAATCTGCTACCAAATAGATAAGTACTTACACGGTTTAATTTTCATAAAAACAAAGATATGTTGATGTCAATTTTATTGTTTAAAATTTAAAATAAAGTAGGTAAGGAACAACATCTCTTGACATTTGCGGAATTACCATTAAAAATGCGACGTCTGGGCTATATGGATCGTGAAAAGCATACTGCATGCTTAGTGATAATAAAACGTAGTTGCAATAAAGAACAGAGAGAGGGTGCGTGTGTTAAAGTGACGATAGAGGGCCGGCGCATCTCCGGAAGAATGATTTACGCTGTTGATCAGATCGACATAGTGCCTACTGCAGATCTAGCTAGTAAGTATAGTATACCAGCTTCTTTCAAATCGGTCTAGCGGTTGAATAGGTACAGACAGACAGACAGACAGACAGACGGACGGACGGACTGACAGACAGACAGACAGACAGAGTTACTTTCGCATTTATAATATTAGTATGGAATATGGATTAAGTACAGTCACACCAAGTAACCTTACCTAGCTATACCTACTCTTATTTATACGCTCGTATAGGATAGCGAATGGAGCATGTGTACTGTGTAGGTCACCTTCTACCGCTGACTGTAATAATTCCATTGATGATTTAGGATTTTTATCGAGAGATCCAAAGAGAAAAAAAAAAGTTGACTAGACTACTACTTCTACTACAGGAATATAGAGGATAGGTCGACAGCTAAAAAGCTACGTCAGCCGGTAGCAATTGGCTATGGGTGAAAAATGACAATGTGCTCGTTTTTTTTTAAAGGATAGGAATAACCTTGCGTATCAAGAGAAAAAAATCTCAGAATTTTCCGTGCCGTAGATTCTGTGTAAAAAATAAAATTGGTTTTGCGTTATGACGATTGAAATAAAGGTGTTTCCTTGGTCCAAGTATGCAGCACTACTTCTTGAAAACAAGTGTTGACACTACTGACATTATTGATTTTTTCAAGAAGTAGTGCTGCATACTTGGACCAAGGAAACACCTTTGTTTCAATCGTCATAACACAAAATCAATTTCTGATTCATCAATGATCAATTTCAAGATGGTTCTCCGGATGAAAGAAATGACGGTAAGGGCGAGTTGGGCGCGAGTTGCGCGCCGGCTAGATTCAGGCGGGTGATTCCGTGGCCATTCTGTATGTAGTACTATTAAATATTCTGAGGCTCTACTGAAATGTCATTTCCAACATTCCGGGTGGTGATGACGTCATATTAAAACAAACCAATTCATGTGCCATTTCCGCAACGATACCTCATAAATTAGCATCCTAAAGCGGGATTCATATTCAAAACACCCCGATGCCCGTACAATGCGCAAATTTGTACACAAAGCTAGGGTTGTCACTTGTCACATTACAGTCGCGGCGCGTTCGCATGCAAAATTCAACGAGCACCCGTTAGAGACAGCCCTGACACGCGGAACGGATGCTTTGACGGCCGGTGTCTATTGCGGAGAAGGGATGTCACTTTGAAAATATGAACGCTTTTCTCTTGAACTGGGTACTTGTCAAAAATACCATCGATCTAGCTACCAGCTACTCTCGTCACCAACATGGGGAAAAAAAAATTCACCCAGGTTAGGCTATCAATGAATGAAGCCGTGGTGGCCTAGTGGTTCGACCTACCGCCTCTCATGCAGAGGGTCGGGGGTTCGATTCCGGCTCGCACCTCTAAGTTTGCTTATGTGCGAAATTCAATTTGAATTAACCACTGTGCTTTTCGGTGAAGGAAAACATCGTGAGGAAACCTGCACGCATCTGCGAAGTAATTCAAAGATGTGTGTGAAGTCCCCAATCCGCACTGGGCCCGCGTGGGGACTATAGCCCAAACCCTCTCGTGATGAGAGGAGGCCTGTGCCCAGCAGTGGTACGCAAATAGGCTGTAGTAGTTAGAGTATCAATAGGAGGTATGTCAAGTGTCAAAATCAGAATATACTGTTAATTTGACTGACGCTTCGTATTCATCCATTAAACCACTAAACGCAGTGATCGAGGTAGTAAATCTATCTATCTGTCGTGCTCGTGACTCCGGATAACATCTCATTTTGGCCGCGACAGCCATCTTGCTTTTTTTGACACTTGTAAATAGATGAACAGCTGCCAATGACCTTAGATTTTACGGTGAATGTGGAAGCCGATCGGTATGACAGTTCGTTAGAACATGACTTGTAGCAAACTCTTTTATGTGGCTAGTTTGGCATGAGAAACTCAAGTTGAAATATACCTACTACTTACTACTTAAGTGACTTCACTTGAGCATGTGTTTGTATTTTCTTGAAATCATAGATAAACACATATGTAGTTAGGTACATAGTACGAATAAAATTAACATTTCACATTTGAACTATCGACAAATTTTCATATCAATTTTGAACACGACCACGTACCACGTTTTAGTTAAGTTTTTTACCTATCTAGCGACTAGATAAGTAGCGGTCGAGTGGGGCGTCGCGGGCGCAACCGAAATAGCGGCTGACGTCGTGCGGTGGCGCCTGTTCACTGTCAACCGCGCAGAGTAGCGCGGCGCAGAGACTGGCTCGATTATTTTAATTTCAATACCAAGCACGCAAGGTGTTTTTCAACGATGTGAACGTCAGTTGGTAGTGACCCTGCCCACTGTTGACGACAGATTTGGCTCATTTGGTAGTGACCCTGCCCAGTGTTCTGACTGGGTCACGGGTTCGGATCCCGCTAGGGGCAAACTTTGTGTGATGAGCACAAATGTTTGTATTATGTATGTACCTATTTCTCTATACATATTAGTATTTTATATCGTTGTCTAGCGTACCCACAGTACAAGCTTTGCTTAGTTTGGGGCTAGGTCAATTTGTGTGAACTGTCCCAAGGTATTTATTATTATAAAGATGAGTATGAAGGACCCCCTGTTTACTGTTGTGGAGAGAAGCGTGGCATAGAGAATAGCTTGCTACAATATCGAGTTCGCAATGTGACGGAGTTTTTTACATTTTGAACGTTTTATTTCGTCAAATCTACATTATTTTGCCGAAACCAACTGAATGGACACGTGATCTGTGGATGTTGATGAATATATGTATAACAACCCAAAAAAAAGTAAAGTCAAGTACACTTTTAAATAGTTATGTAATAAGAACTATCGTGAATTTTTTTCTGTCTCACATATTATCGGCCCACAATTTAAAATAAAAGCCTACTTAGTTGTCTACAAAATATTATGATAAAGAAAATTAAACTACACCGAAATTCATTACTTAAAAAAAATAGCCGCTGCCTCTACGTACTTCTAATCTACGCCCAAAGGAGGGCGCGGTGAAATTGAAAATAAATTCAATATCAATTTGAGCGCGAGCCAAGTATCGTGTCGATACGTGACGCGCACTAACGCGACACGTTTCCAGCTAAATACACGGCACGAGTTGTGTCGCGCCAGTGAAATCCTCTCGACAAGGTAATCATCATCATCATCATTTCAGGCGAAAGACGTCCACTGCTGGACATAAACCTCCCCCAAGGCTCGCCACTCAGACCGGTCCTGTGCTACTCGCTTCCACTGGTTTCCCGCGACGTTCACGAAGTCGTCGCTCCATCTTACCGACAGCTCGTCTCCCGGTTCGCGGACGCCACTCGAAAACATTCCGGCCCTATCGGCCATGTCTTTCGAGCAATGTGATTCTTCTCGACAAGGTGGTATCATTTTTTTGAGGGGGAAAGCTTGCACCAAGGTTCCCGGCCTGCTAGGGAAAAGAACCGATTCTAGTTATGTGCGATTGGCCCACTACTCCGACTACCATGAACATTTAATCCAAGTGTCATGACGTACCGAAAGACGAGCTGTCGGTAGGCCTCCAACAAGGTGGAGTGACCTGGTGAAGGTCGCGGGAAGGCGGTGGATGCGAGCGGCACAGGACCGGTCGGAGTGGCGAGCCTTGGAGGAGGCCTATGTTCAGCAGTGGACGTCTATCGGCTGATATGATGATGATGATGATGATGATGATGATGATTATTATTATGACACGAGCATGTGCACACCTGACCTAAAAATCTAGACTGTATGTATGTAGATAGACAATCTCGAGTGACAGCGATTAGTTCTAATTCCCATGACTATAAAGTTTATTAATAGTGTTTCCTCACTAGGTTTTGTCACCGAGTTTACATAATTTAAGGAGGCAGAAACTATCGTTGATGTTTTAATAGGCACTTATTCAATTTTTGAACAGACTTCAAAAAAGTACAACGGAGCCTCCTCTTTCGGACTTTTTGAATTCAGCTGTAGGGTTTATTTCCAATTGTTATCTCAGATCTCTGTCGTTTGTGGGACCGATTCCGGAAAATATTTTTTTAATCCCGAATTAATCGAAAGAGTATTCGCCCATGTTGATCCGATTTATTTCAAACTTTGACAATTGCCCCATATTGTCTATTTACGTCCCACTGCTGGGCACACACTAGGAGGCCTAGTGTGTGCCCAGTGCTCATCGCTAGTATATTTAACCTATGACAAAGAATATATTAGCTATGGTATGCGGATTTAAATAAACACAAAGATACTCAAACATACTTCAGAGATCATTCATTCTATTTTCGGACTGCTAGATTCTGCAATCAATAATAAATCTATAAAAGTAGGTATAATATTTAATGGAAGTCCAAGAAAAACAAGTGCTTCTGAGAATATCGACACGTAACAAAAACATGTCCGCGGCCACAAACAACTCAAGACGAAGTGAATTATCGATTGAGGATGTGTTGACTTTATTTTTGACGTCGCTAAGTCGCTATGTCATATTTTGGGGTAGGCATGCAGTTTAAAATTTTCTAGTAACTAACAGGGAATAATGAACATTTATCTCTTCTTAATCCATACTTCCATATAAATTTTATAAATGTTAAGTATCTGTCTGCCTGTTACATCTTCCTTAGATGAGA
The DNA here is from genome assembly GCA_963971205.1 of Aethes cnicana. NCBI lineage: Eukaryota > Metazoa > Arthropoda > Insecta > Lepidoptera > Tortricidae > Aethes > Aethes cnicana. Next base: position 4,151,869 of record OZ020286.1, read on the forward strand.
TACATGGAGATGGTTTGAGTTTCTGCAAAGGACATAGGCTACTTCTTATACCGGAAAAACGCATAGTTTCCGCGAAACTACGCACTTTCACAACACTTTAATGTTTTCTTTTACACACGGAAATTCCAAAGACTCGCTACAAGCTTGTTCATATTTTATTATAAAAAGTAAACACCAAATATTTCCATCACACCCCTACACGCGCATTCGTTCGTTGATGCTCCATGACGGACGATAATCGGTCGCATATGCGATATTCGACATACACAACTGTAACTCTTTCATTTCACATTGACATACGTCTTGAACCTTATTCTCATATAGTTTAATTTTATTTTAGTCAAATTATTCGTCAATGGGGCGCATATTTTTGGACACGGCTTGTTGTAACAGCTTCGACAATTGTCGCTACAAGCTTAGTCCCCTGCTGGTAAATACCGTGACATATTTAGCTTTGATTTAAAGGATCGACATAAAGATAATCTTTGTGTATGACAGACCATAAACTTGCCACAAAAATAAACGTACTGACTAGGCGCTTATGGACGTTTCAGTCTTTGACATCACTATATATAGCTGTTGCTTGCAACTTCGTATGCGTAAACATTAAAATGTAAAAATCCCGTTGCCGTCGAAATTTCGGGAAATCCTCTATTACTGCTCCCCTACACTCGCCAAGGAACCTACATGCAAAAATTTCAGCTTCCTACGACCAGTGATTTCAGCTGTGCTTTGTCATCAGTTAGTCAGTCAGTAACGGAAGAGTTTCATATAATTATGTATATTGATTGGGACTTTGCTGAGCGTCCGAAGTATAAATATGGTGTATTAATTTTGCTGAAGACGGTAGTGACCCTGACTATTACTGTGAAGGTTGCGGGTTCGAATCCCGCTAGGGGCAAACTTTCTGTGATGGATGAGCACGAATGTTTGTATTCGAGTCATGGATGTATAGTGTAGTGGTATACATGTGTGTACTATTTGAGTATTTATATCGTTGTCTAGCACCCATAGTACAAGCTTTTCTTAGCTTGGTTGGGGCTTGGTCAATTTGTGGGAAATGTCGAAATAATTATTTTAAAGTTTTATACGTATGTAGATAGGTAGAATGACGTTTTATTTAAGTAATCTTAGAAAAGTTAACCGACAAACAGACTCCCTTTCGCATAATATTACTAGGACTTATTAACAATGATGGCGTGAATCGTCACCGCGGCCTTGGGATCGTCCCGATTCGCTCGTGCTTGCGAATGATTATAAACATTTATATGGGAATCGTAATTACGGTAATATTAGTCATTAGGACGATCGTGCGCGGGGTGACGGCAGGGACTGATAGACGCGTGCCCATTGACTCACGATTTAAAACTTGACGAGGACTTCGGCAGAGCTCTCAATAGCGACACATTTATATTTTAGTTTACTATTTCAGTCGCAACATGGCGAGGATGGATGATTTTCTGGTCAAGATTTACAATCCGGCATAAATTATTTTGTAACTCTGTTGCCATTGGAATATTTGGAAGAATGTTGTGAGGGTAACTAATTTAAAATGTTATTAAATTAAAATGTTTTTTTTGTGCACGCTGTGTTCTGTGTGTAACGCATAAAACTTCGTAAAAATATTAACTTCTTAAAATATCGTCAGCTATTTATTAAGGTATTTTTTTTAATACTACTACTCACATACAAAACTATCATAGCGTCTTCCTTGGATGCTTGGAATATGGCATTTTACCGAATGCGTAGAAACCTTTTACCCTCGAAGAACATAATGCAATTAACTGGAAACGACGCAAGAGGTTCGTTCCACAATTTCTATGTAGAAACTCCTTTAAATTGAAACAGATCTTACCCATTAAAAATTGTAGGAACTAACTGACATTTACGTAAAATATAAAATTATATCGTAGGACAATGGACACGCACCAAGACTTCAGCACCTGCTTATGCCTAAAGAGGACGTTCGCACGCCGCGCAGATTGCACATGTAATTGTTATTTACAAATACATCTGTCTGTTAGGCTTTATTACCTGCCAAGCTGCTGAACAATGTGCTAAGCATGCTAAATGGCAACAGATCATGATTATGGAATTGGTAATGGTAATTATAAACGTATTAATCATAGGGTCCACATTGTTATTCTCTCAATGTGAAATTTTATCGTGTTTAGTTTTATTTGTGGTTTATTTTGTTGTTTGACCAACCGCCTCTTATGCAAAGTGATTCCGGAAAAAACACAACTTATCAAAAAAACCTCAAATCGAAAATAACAGTAACAATTCTCTCACTCACAAAGTAACCGTAACCAATTACAGTTTATTCCTAACTACCCCAAACAGCTACATGTCCGAACTCAATTATTCAAAGTGGGGTAAATAAATCTCGGTTTGCACCCTCGTATAAAACAGTGAAACAAGTGTCACCCTTCGAGACTGCTTCGTAACAAATGGGCGTAATTTGACACCACGTCATACTTCCAATACTTAGCTAGTTTATTTCACATTGCTTCCCTCGACATTTTTGACAGATGCGTGAAGAAAATGCTGTCAATAGATTTAGGTCTTCTTGCCAATTTGACCTGATGACTACGACGTAAACTATGTTTTTGTCGGTTTACGTATTCTTATTTCAGCTTTATTTACACTCGCATATACATACAAAAAATCGGAACAAGCGTCTTACAATAAAAATAGTTGACATAGTCGTCGTGAAATAGTTGACAGTTTCTCGATTTATTGCGTTCGGGGAAATTATTTAAATCGTAAATCTTTTTTGCCTGTCGCATTCAGCAAGTTTGAGTGATAAAATTTCCCCAACGTGCCGCTAACCAGATACTTTACACACAAACTCTGTCTACAAAGCCGATACGGAAAGTGTGAAATCTCCGGAGGATGCGATTACCATCGGACGGACACACGGACAGGCCGTTATTTATGCATGTCTGGACAGTCCCACCCCTCATGCAAAGAAAGGCATAAATTATGGGGTTGCAGGGATAGTGTCCGCAACGAAACCGTGACCTTTCGCAGCGATAGTCACGCGACTAAATTTATCTTTATAGACCAGGTAGGTATTCTAGGTATATCAAAGAGTTTCCCCACGAGATATAGCTGCCGAAGAAAAATTCACGACATTTGTAAATAAACTAAAACACTACCTAATTAAGAAATGTCCCAATTCCTTGCAGAGGAGTATATGAATTTATAAAATCTTCTTAGGTTATGTTATGAAACAATTACACTGTGCCTTATATATCATTTTAACATTCATTTTTGTTTTTAAGATTTTATTTTTTATTAACATCTTTAAAATGTACATACTGACTAAGCATAGAATAAGTTTTAGATGTAAGTATTGCTACACCCTAGTAGGGTCCATGTGTGTACTGTTTAACCTTAAGAACATCCTTATAACTCATAGTTGCAAATAAATAAATATGAATATGAAATACGAGTATGAATAGTTTTTTATGGTATTGGTTCGTAAAAGAGCACACAGGTCACCTGATGGTATGGCCCATGGAGAGAAGTAATCATGAGATTTCGAATGCGTTGTCAACCCGAAGACTGGATTGAATGCCTTAATGGTAAATATTTTCAGTAGTTTTACTAACTATTTACATTCTAAGAAGTAGGAGGTATGTAGCGCTTCCAAGTTGGAGCAGGATTGTCATCAGTCCATTTTTTTCTTAATTATAATAAATAATAATAATAATAATAAATTATAGACATTGCCATCTGCAATACACACAATTTACAAAACACACACACAGAAAAAAATGCTAAATACACAGATCTTTCAATAGAAATTCAAAGTCAAAGGCAGGTGCATACCGTAAAAACCATCCCAATATTAATTTCCTCAACAGGCGTCATTCCAAAAACACTTCACACAAACCTTCGCACACTCGCCATACATCCAAACACATACACACTCTTGCAAAAAGCAGTCATATTAAACACTTGTAGAATCGTAAGGAAATTTTTATCAATACCTGCATAAGCGCTTCAAAGCACTTGGCTTCGGCCCGTGCCACAAACACCTCTCCGGAGAGAAAAAAAAAAGTTAAAATATAAATAATAATATTAATAATAAATTTTATTTCAAGCATCTAGGCCCATATTACATATACCTTAAAGACTAACATACATATTAAAATTAATCTTAGAAACTAACACGATTACTTCTCCGTCGTGAGGCGCACTCTGGAATCGCTGTTCAGTCTTCCACGGAAGCGACGGAACACGACTCCTTTCGGCCAAAACTCCTCTCTCGTGAAGGTTGACAGATGTTCGGTCGGAATCCTCACCACCTAATTATGCACGATGTGTAGAGGCTGGCTATGACCACAATAGTCGTAAGCTGTGCCCTGCCTTATTTCAAGAGTGGATTTGAGCTTTAGCTCATATCGGGTCCAAAACATCTTGGGAACCTTATACACTTTGAGGCTTTGAAACGTGTTAAAGTAATTTTGTACATTAGTAAGTACTTACAGGACCGATGTTTGAAACCCCAAATTTTTGCATTAGAGGCCATATACTTAAAGCCATCACGGCTTCTTTAAAAAATCCAACATTCATTAAGCACCCAATCTTTAAATGTCATTATATGTAGATTGTCAATGTCGAAAAATTAATAGACGGGTGAAAACAAAACAGAAATTGACAGCACTCACATCTACGTCTATATTTTAGGAGAGAATGTAAATAGTAAACGTCTGTCAGCATCGCAATGTTAAAATAATAAATAATGATGATATCAAATAAGGACATTACAATCTCTGCCAAAGTTATTGACAACTGATAGCATCTATAAATTATTTTGTCTTATAAAAATACATTATATCGTATTGGACTCCAAGATGAGTCTTATTCGATTTTTGCATCGCATTTTCTATTTAAACCAGGTAATAAGTGAACCCAACCTACCAAAAAAATTCATCATCATCATCATCATTTCAGCCGATAGACGTCCACTGCTGGACATAGGCCTCCCCCAAGGCGCGCCACTCAGACCGGTCCTGTGCCACTCGCATCCACCGCGTTCCCGCGACCTTTACAAGGTCGTCACTCCATCTTGTTGGAGGCCTACCGACAGCTCGTCTACCGGTTCGCGGACGCCACTCCAGGACTTTCTTGCCCCATCGGCCATCAGTCCTGCGAGCAATGTGCCCCGCCCACTGCCACTTAAGGTTCCAAAAAAATTAACAGACTTCAAAACAGGAAATCTCAACGATTAAAATGGCGTACATTCATATGTATATTCCAAAGGTGGTTATCAAAATCCAGCTCTAATTATCCTCGTTCCTACTTGTAGTCAATTTTGTTCGCTTGAATGTGGAATGCACGTAAAGTTGTACCTAACTCATCATTTTCTCATGTCCTTAAAAGTCTTTTTCAAAGGAAGGATGTAGGCACTCGGTTATAGGATAGGTACATGAGAATCTTTTTCAAACTTTGGCAGTATTTTGATGATTTTGAAATTACTGTTACTAAGTACCTATGTCTTCAATTTATCTATGGAATTCGAAAAGAAAAACCGATCACCATGAAAACGCATAACCCATGAGAAAATTGAACGAAAGTACACTCATGAATAATGCACGCCCAAGGCCCGTGTTCAAATCACATATTGATCATCTAATCGTCTGTCCATGCATTGATTAACATGAGACGAATCACACCCTCTGACCCCGTGACTTGACAAATGACTTTTAAGAAATTTAAGTCGCATTCAAAGTCATATTCCAAATTAACAAGGGACTTTGAACTTGATAGCTACGGGATTAGAGCGAGGTTGGAATGATGGAGGTACCTGAGAACGAAGGTTCGAAGGGTCACCTGTCGTGGACTCTGAGATATTATTTATGTGATATGTTTTGCTTTGCAACGATGCGCGAGATTTGAGAAAATTTTTGATGTATAAACTTACTTTAGAATGAAGAAAGTTATAAACGTACGACTTTTCAGTAGGTATATTTGGACAGGAAAAATGTCTACGGGCCTTATTAGACTATCATAATAAATATGATCATAGATAAGTATAGGAGTCCTATTTTTATATGAACAACCTATGATGGTGTAAGAAATAACAACATATTACAAAAATATGATCATAATTGTACGCTTGCTGTCAAATAGGATCTCATCTCTATGACCATAGACAATATTTATATGAAAGTCTAATATGGGACTTACAAGAAACAAGACGAAAAATGGGAATCTTTTCGCAGAAATAATTTTGTTACTCGATTTAATTTCCTATAGAATCAGCAATTATTACGCCGCTTATATTATAGCCTCCTCAAGAACCCTGATCTCGAGGTCTCCAACGAACTGACCTTTTCCAACCAACAAAACACCAATCAAAAGGGTCACAATGTGATTGAGAAATTCAATCAAACACCGTCACCCAGCAATGGCTTTTCAATCTTCCCATAGTCGAGATAAAAATCCAATACCAGAGACAATTCTCACTTAAAAGGTCCCTTATAAAAAACCCTGTCCGGCGCGGGACGATAAAACAACTCGTGTATCATCTATCAATCTAACATGGTAACTAACAGCGGGAGACTCTATTTAAAAAGACCTCTCTCTAACCAGCCGACAATGAGACGCCGTGTCGCACTGAGTCTGAAACACACTACTTCTTAATATCGGCCGTGTAAGTGCCGTTTCGGAGTTCACATTAGCTGGAAACCGCAGCGCGACAAATAGAATGAGACGCCTACGACATCTTAAACGCAAAAAACAATTACGTTCATGACATCGCGTGGTTGTTTTTGTGGTACAATCTTGATCTGGTGTTTCGACATTGAATGACAGTATTAATTTCATTTTCGATTGCATGGCGTAAGTTCACGGGACGACTCGGAGTCACGAGGTGGTGGAAAAAATAAGTGAAGTAGTTAGAGAGTAATCATGACGACCATGACAGTGTAAAACGACATTAGATCTTTGACTTTCCAAAGTACTTGAGGAGTATCCACGTTGAAATAGCCTGAGAAGGTTATTGCTCTGGAACAAAAGGATACGGCCCTCTAAAATCATTTTTTATAGGGCATATTTATTTATTACTTATGTAAAGTGTTGATACTTTAATAACGTCAAGGGGAAGTACTTTTATAAAAATGAAGGATACTGGATACTCGAATTGACAGGGCAAGAAATAAACCTAATTTAAGCGAAGAAATCAAGACCAAAAAGAAAGAAAATTAAAGAATTCCTTATGAAAAAACAAAGTTAAGAGGCAAGTAGGTACTATTTCAATTCCTAAGTTCCTAACAATCTTCACCAAAAAAATTACAACATCAACGAGGTTCTCATTCAATCTATTCTCGTCATTACATCCTTTCTTTTCTCATGTCTTGATTCTGGAATATTCTATTGCCGAAGTAACACGACACCTAACCAAAGAATATGCAAAAGACCCATCAACCATCAAGGCACGACGTGATCAAGTCAAGAGTCGCCCGTCATCGTCAATCGGGGCCCGCAGGTCCAATCAATCGGCATCGATAGCACTTGTTAAATCACTCGAGATGGACTCACGTCCGACTCGGCTTGTTTCTAATTATTTCAGATATGTCAAACATCATCGGCCAGAAGAGAGGAGCGCGAGCGATAGAGCACAATTAAATTTGAAAAGGGGTATCGCCGCTAGTCTTGTTCAGACTGTCGAGGCTAAGGCCCTGGGTTTTCTCGCCGGCGGCCGGCGACCGACGCGTGTCCGCCGCCGACGACGTTCGGATGTTTTGTTCGGGAATGTTTGAGGGTGGCTTCTCTGAAACGTCGCCGGCGGCGGGTAGGTCGACGTGTGGCACAGCGTGCGACGCACGTCCAGACGCCGCCGGTAGCGTGTGGCAGGCCAGAAAAACCACGGCCTAAGCGCGAACGGGGTAAGTCGCATTGCGATGTACTGTGGATACTTAGGTATGCATCAAACGTACCTAACTACAAAATGGATTCCATAAGGTAGCTACAGCAGCTGCAGAGGTAAAAGGGCATGGCATTGGCATGGTGATCTAGTTAGATAGAAAGTTGAAGGGGAAAATGGCGACAAAATGGGATTATCTGTATATCTTTAACTTTAGCTCTGTTGTGGATGACATGTTTACATGATTTTACTGATAGACAATCAGTAAAATCAGAAAAATCTAAAAGGTGGTGTCCCCGAGGGAACCAAAGAAACACCAGTTCTTCACGAGGACTTTAATACAACTGATATATAAAACAAACATCTCTATCAAACATCAATTTTAAAAATATTTCATAAAATAACCCAATCCTGCATTGCCGACAGACAGGTGGTTTTTAATTCTTCTGTATATTTTGTTATTTGGAGAATGCACGTAGATAACATGGCTTAGGTACACTTAAGCAGACCAAAAAATAATTCCTTTAGATTTCTCGGTAGCATTCTTCACTGTTAACTTTGTCCAAATCGCTTCCAGCTCGACCCTTGCGCCGGCGGCGCCCGCGGCCGTGTCACAACGTCGACTGTAACGGCCCAGTTCCCAGCGCCTGCGCATTTCAGGTTCTAGCCAATTAGTCATCAGAACAGAGTGCGCGTCAGATTGTCACGTACTTACAAATTGCCTTGACTATCCATACTAATATCTTAGCTATCCATCCATTGCAACTCTGTATGTATGTCTGTCTAACATACCTCTTCACGCTTGAGCCGCTGGACCGTTTTGAATGTTTGATATGGAGATAGTTGGAGTCTCGAAGAAGGATATAGGCTACTTTTTATCTCGGAAAACGAGCAGACGCCATACTCTGTAAGTAGGATTTACAATTTGAGAATTCATTTTATAAGATAGACTTTGCATTGCTTCTTACTGTTATGAAACTAAAGGTCTAAGAAAAGGAGTTTCAGTGTATATGAAGTTTATAAGTAGGCAATTTTAGTGCCAAAGTAAATGTTAAGTAACTAATTATATAAGCAGTTAATTCTTTCTTTATTATTCGTGTTGTTGTCCAGTACGTACTGAAGAAAAGCCTTAATCAGGTTCAGGAAAAGAATTGCTTACAGGAACCGATCGTTATAGAAAAATATAATTTCGTTTTAAAAGATTGTAGTTTCCAAATAATTTTGTCTAAAAGACTTACTAATGATCATTTGATTTATATTCTAAATTTAGCAATAACAGCTTGACTTTTGAAGAAATGGAATTCTCACGAATACTATAAATAAAACCGGAACACGTCAGAACTAAAACGTACGGAGTCTTCCAAAATGGCATTAAACTTACGTCTTTTTTATTTTAACAGTTGTAGACGCCGTCTTACAGGTTTGATTTTAACGAATTTGTCACGGGTACCTGTTTAAGACAGGTGGAAATCTGGCCACGATAACGAACGCCACTCGAAAAAACTGAACAGCTCTTGTTGCGTTATAATAAAAGTGCCTCTGAGTGGATTTTTTTTATCGGCTGGTGGCGGTAAGTTGGTAAGAGTTTGGGACACATGTCACTGGCGACTCGAACGCGTGTTGTGATGGATGGCATTGGAAACCGATCGTTTATTACATCTAATTTGAGCGATAAAAGATTAAACGCGCCGTATAGACTTTCACTGATGACCGGGTGTCAAATTGAACGCTGTGCTATAATTATTCACACGGATTAATAGCGAAGTGATGAAATTAAACAAGCCCGCAAACGAGTTAGCAGTTTGTTGAAATAAATAAATAAATAAAACGGTGAGAATTTTATGTACGATTTGACTATAAGAGACTTTGGGTTCACGTAATTTCAAATTACCCGCATGGCATCCGGTTATCGCGTTCCCTAGCCGTTTCCGGAATAAAAAGTCTGGGAGAGGCCCGGGTATTCAATTAGGTACCTATATCCATACTAAATTTCATCAAAATCGATCCAGCGATTGTAGCGTGAAGAGGTACCATAACAAAAAGACAGACAGACAGAATTACAATCGAATTTATAATATTAGTACCTATGGATACTCATACTTATTTTAAATCGTTATCCAGCCTGCATTGAACCTATTCTAAAGTTAAAAATCTTTATTTATTACCTAAGCAACGAAAATTTTAAATAAGTCGTCGGTACAACATATACCAAATCCGCATTGACCTATAATAAGTAATAACATATGGACGAACACTGCCTAACAGAATATGTCAAAATATATGGAGCAAACTGAAATTAGGAAATACGTGACAATATGCTAATAACGCCTCTTTATAACGAAGGCCAAACGGGTGCCCGAGCTGTTCGGGCACCCGTATTGACGGGGCCATTTTTGTCCGGCTGATTGTGAATCCTTACTTATAACAGATCAATGCAAATCCGTCACAAAAACTAAAATATTACATGTTGCCGCGCCAACCAAGGTCGAGCCAGTGGGTGTGACACGAAAAACAAATTAAGAAAAAAAAAACATGTCCCCATTTGTCCCCATACATATCTGGTCTATTAATAGTAATTGTGACCGTGTCTAATCGCTGATTGAATTAATTACCTGCAATATTTTTGAACATCTCGCGGCTTGCTTCAAGCTATTTGCTATTCCGGATTTGTTGCCTACCCTATTTTATATACCGACTTACTTAAAACAGTTTGATTGAAAGTAGTGATTTGTCGCATCAATGGTTTGCTTGCCGTGAAAGCCGTGGTGGCCTAGTGGTTTGACCTACCGCCTCTCATGGTGAGGGTCGCGGGTTCAAATCCGGCTCGCACCTCTGAAATTATTTATATGCGAAATTCAATTTGAATTTACCACTGAGCTTTTCGGCGAAGGAAAACATCGTGAGGAAACCTGCACGCATCTGCGAAGTAATTCAAGGATGTGTGTGAAGTCCCCAATCCGCACTGGGCCCGCGTTGGGACTATAGCCCAACTCTCTCGTGATGAAAGGAGGCCTGTGCCCAGCAGTGGGCCGTAAATAGGCTGTTGTAGGTAGTATGGTTTGCTTGGCTTGCTTTAAGTAAATAACACTTCGTAAAATAGAAATTTAATACAGAGATGAAAATTTGCAAACGACAATAATTTTATGGCGAACTTATCCCTCTAAGGAATTTCTTCCCGTCAATCAACCTATGACCGCCGGCTCTCACTTACCTACCACGCCACGCGAAATAGGCAGAAAGACTAAATAAAATACTTATAAAAAAACAGTTTCTTGAACTATGAATGTTTAATCAGGCGGCCGTCTTAGACTTGTCATTATTCGTAGATTTTCTCTGAAAATAAAGAAGCAAATCATATATTCCATTACAATTTTAGCGGGCATAATGCCACGGGTGCGAGCCGTAAGTTTACTTGTGTGCGAAATTCAATTTGAATGTACCACTGAGCTTTACGGTGAAGGAAAACATCGTGAGGAAACCTGCACGCATCTGCGAAGTAATTTAAGGATGTGTGTAAAGTCCCCAATTTGCACTGGGCTGGGTGATGAGAGGAGGCTTGTGCCCAGCAGTGGGCCGTAAATAGGCTGTTCACTACAACAGCCTATTTACGGCCCACTGGCCGCTGCTCGGCTTACTACTAAGTAAACAATTTTGTACATTACCGGTGATTCCGGTAATTTGTAGGGTCCCATACGATAGATTTGCCACGGATCTCAGGTTAGGTACGTCTTCCGGCTGAAATTATAATGATGAATGCGTCAGTGTACGAGATGCGCACGCGCCAGTTTCCGCGGAAATTAGACAAATCCACTGCGCTGTTATTTTGTCACCGTCGTGACGCGGCCAAGGCCGGCGGTCATCAGTGGCTACTAGGGTTGCCACTGTAGGAAAAACAGTTATTGTAACAATCATAAAGTAGAATAAAACATACATCAGAAATATCACTCGACATTATGCCCTGTGAAGCCGTGGTGGCTAGTGGTTCGACCTACCGCCTCTCATGCAGAAGGGTTGGGGGTTCGATTCCGGCTCGCACATCTAAGTTTACTTATGTGTGAAATTCAATTTGAATTAAGCACTGTGCTTTTCGGTGAAGGAAAACATCGCGAAAAAACCTGCACGCATCTGCGAATTAATTCAAAGATGTGTGTGAAGCTGGTTATGCCCAGTAATTAATTTTCTGAACATTACTGTTGAATTGAACACAGTCAAATAAGTTGGAAGAACTTGTGTCAAAGCGGTGCTGATCTCTTTTAATTAAAAGATCTTGGCTTAATTGTACTTATATAGTCGTATAAAGTCTTCGAAAAGTTTCTAAAAGAAATATGAAAACAGTAATTAATGTAACAGCGTAATGATTACTTTCATTAATCAGTGTGGGAGGGCGATTAGAAGAAATGGCCGTTCTCTAAATACCCCCTAAACGCCTTGTTGACGGAAGTTGACGATTTCCGACGGCGGGCGGCGAATAAATTAATTTAATAATTTAATTACCACTTGTAAAGCTTTCTCTGTGGGGTGTGACACTTGATTTGTGGGTTGCGAGGGGATTTTGTACAATAATACAGTTTTTGACGTGATGACGTCTTCTAAAATGACCAGCTTTTCTCCGCAACTTCGTATGCGCAGAAATATTAAAATGAAAATTCTCGTTTCTTTCCGTTCCCGTGGTAATTTCAGGAAATCCTATCTTAGTGCTCCCCTACGTTCCCTAAGGAACCTGCATGCCAAATTTCAGCTCGCTACGACCAGTAGTTTCGGCTCTGCGTTGATCGATCATTCAGTCAGTCAGTCAGTCAGTTTCTTGTTTTATATATATAGATGAACGCCGGCTGCGTCCACGAAAAAACATGACGCAATATAGCGTTGGTTACGTGACGTTATCACGTTTAAAATAAAATTATCGTCCGTAAACCGATTTTACAGACAAACAATTTTTTCATGTTTTTTGTAGAGATTACATGGTTTAAGGCATAGACAAACATGCGTACCTTTCTTTGCCAATGATCCTTTCATTAATGACTAAAAGTTGAATACTTAAATATATGTCGTTTTGTATGTCACTTACTTGAATTTGCCATCAGAAGTTGTAATTTTAGTCAATAAGAAAGGAAACCAATTTTAATGCCAATACATTACCTACAATATTTATTCAATATCAATAAAAATGTGTTTGGGACTTTCCTATAGGTAATCTATGTAAATCGGCGACCCTATCCGCTGATGACAATCATGGGTAATCAGTAAACACGACGTATGACGTCACCGCGTCGTGCAGCGATGCAGCCTTCATGGTTGTCAACCAATTGCGAGACATTTGGTTTTTTTAATCCGAAACGACGATGGTCGCAGCGTGTGAAAATGATCAATGTCAAACTTGACGCAAAGTTAATTTGAAAATGGTTTATTATTTTTAATAAGTACGGAGGACATATATGATAATTATGTTAAGGTATTGTATAATCCGTAAATTGTCGCCTTATTTGAAAAATGTGATAGAAAGAGCATTTAATTAATTGAAGATTTTGATGCAGCTTCGTTGAATTTGAATATTACATAAATTCTGCATAAGTAATTAAATGTCCGAGAACGCACTTTTTACCAATACAATTAAAAATTATAAAAAAATATTTTTACTATTAATAAAACTATTTTTATATCACTTCGAGGTAGGTACGAAGACGATGACTCATTTTAAAACTACCATAAACATTGTCGAAACCATAAATATAGGTCGTCTCATACTTTTCTCAGCACCTCAGCTAAAAACTAGTGCAGTTCTCACCCAATCAACACCCACCCATTAAAACTTATGGCAAACAATATTCCACACAACCACCAACTTGGCTGTTCCAGTGGCAAAAGTAGGAACTAAAATTACCTCGTAGTAACACGAGGTAGTTGGAAGATGACAACGCCAATTCAGACTGCAAACATAACTTTGTGATCCAAAACAAAGTTGCGAAAGCGCGTACGCATCCGAACAAAACGACCAGAGACAATAAGCGTAGCGCTATGAATCATAGACAATACAAACCTAACTTTGCACTTCGTTTGCAAGGCGTGCGGTATGAATGAGGTTTTTGTTTATTTTGGTAGCGTTTGGTAATATTCCGCTAATAGCCAAGGCCCAGTTTTGAAATGGTGGATGTAGCTAAATAGACGTTATCAATCAACGTTGCAAACAGTCAAATATAGTCGCAAACGTAATGGTTTCAATGTTAAGACGCAGTGTTTAGATATGGGAAAAAATAACAGGCTTTTTATTAATAAGGTTTCAATGATATTGATAGAAGTTACTGTCTCACAATGATGTATTCAGAAAATTTTAGACATGTGGGTCCGACCACACGTCAGTTTTGAATCTATCAACGCTTGAGATCCATTGTTTATCTATATTTATTATTAATAATAAAAACTAATCTTTTATTAATTATAATAAATCTGTAGAAGTCACGTGACCGTATGTATGTTTGTATACTGTCCGCTTCTAAATCGAGAACTTCTGTTCAGATTGCCATAAAATTTGGTGTGGAAGTACCTAGATTTTAGCGTGAGTCGGCATAAAGGATGCTTTTTATCCCGGAAAAAACGCATACCTAGTTCCTGCAGGAACACCATAACCGAGTTCCTTGCTGACGAAGTCAACAAATAAAATGTTGAGCCTATGTGATGATAAAAAGTGAGCACATTGACGTGCTTATTTCTGCTTCTGATTTGGTAATTGAGAAATCAACTCTAAGTTTAGAATTATTGGCCTTTATTTTAAGGTCGAACGAAAGTGAGATTCGGTGTCAGGCGTCATTTAAATCATTATCTTAAGCGGATCATTTGTCATCTCATTGTTTACGTAACGCAATGACGAATCCGGCCGAAACCTTCGCTGCCGCTTGGAAACTAATTTGTCAAGTTTATCACTTTTATTAGCTGACTTTAATAATGTTACCTTAATTTATTTGACCAGGCTAAATTTACGTCTATTTATCGGAAACGGGTCCTTTATTATTATATCTGGTCTGGTGATTTTTCTTTTACGAAAATGAGGCTAGGATACTTGCATCAGAAGTTATTTTACTGACAAGGGAGTCGTAAATTCCTTATCCCCCAGTGAAGGTCACATTGAGCCCTTCATCTGTTTTTATATGGTTTTTAGCTACTTCTGCTGTTTCTCAGACTACTATAGGTATCAATTTGAAGACAACTTGAGATACTTTGTTAGTAGTAGGGCCTGGTGCTAGGTCCGTCTGGGGAGGTACCACCGTCTTTCCCCGCTAACCTGCCGCCAAATAGCAGTGCTTGCACTGTTGTGTTCCGGTAGGGGGTTAAGGCAGCCGGTGAAATTTCTGCTACAGAGGCATTCCATCTTAGGCCTCAGGGTAGGCAACGCATTCGAGGGATCAAAGGATTTCGGTGTCCATGGGCCGCAGTGACCACTTACCATCAGGTGGGCTGTGCGCTCGTTTGCCAATACCATTGACATAAAAAAAAAGATACATTCTAGGGCGCCTACCGGTGCTCGTTGTATATTAGGCGTGGGCAGAAAGTCACTAATGCCAAACTCCTGGAATTGAGTTGACCAGGACAATACGCTGATGGACTGTGTCATCAAAGATACCACCTGCAACTCGTCATAATCATAATCTTCATGAAAGGTTAGCGTTGTCCAAAAGTGCAGAGTTTGTGGCAGAAAAAGTTTTTGCTAAGGAATTGTTAGGATAGACCGACACGTCGAATGTCCTGCAAAGCTTTTGTTAAAAAAATATCAAGTATAAAGAAAAAAAGAACAACTCTCAAATGATTTTCATCTTTATTTTCGGTTTTACAACCTTCGTTTCAAGGCTTAGATTAGAATGCATTCAATTCAATTGATCATTTTTCTTTTAAAAATGCATTTTGTATTGTCCTAAAGCGGAAACCTTGAGGCTTTCACTACAAAGGTCGACTAGGTACATAACGCGATGTAGCTGGCCATTATCTACAATCCGAATAAAATCGAATCAAAGCCATTAAGTCCTATGCACTTTAAAGATAACGTTCACGTTGCAACCTTATGTATAATGGGTAAGAACTCATTTAGAATACACATTACAATGATCATTTTTCTTTACTTAAAAAAGAAAACTAGGAAATGCCGAGTTTTGAAACGTTACGTTCAGTTACGGATGCATTCATTTGTTTTGGCCATTTGAATGTTTTTTTTTTGCTAACCATAATTCTAGGCTGAATTAATTAATTATGAATCATGACTTCAGTGACGTTGAAAAATGAATTTTGTATAGAATAGTACCTAGACTAAAAACATGATCAACTTGAATAAAAGGATTACCAATGTTTTACCTAATTATAACCAAAGTTGATTACTGCTTATACAAAAAAGTGACTTGCGAACTATGTCTTATTAATAATTAACCAGTCTTATTAGCAGTACCGAATTAGTTTTGTAAGTTTTTATCAAGTTTTATTTATTCGTAACGAAAGTTTGCTTATTTTTAACTTAACTCAAGTCCACTCATTCAAATAGTTCAGCTAATCCTTTTTTTCAGTGTAGGTACTGATTCTATTTTTTTATTGTCACCTACGTCGTATCGTCACCAAAGGAATAATATCGAGTTTACATTCCTTTTAGTTCCTCACAAGAGAAGACCACCATCGATTCCAAAGTACCGTGCTCAATAAAATAAACGAATAACTGCAAATTATAATAAAAATGAATGTCAGAGCAACTCATCTCTTACAAAAGACCTCCATTTCCTACACCAACGTCTGTTCATTCATATCTAGAATTAACACTACCTACCTATCTCAATAAAGTCGTAATGATGGTCACCATTACAGCTTTATCCCCTAGTGACAGAATAGCGCTTTGACTTCAATGGGATGTAAATATGATCGTAAATGGTAAATCATCGCGGTAGTAAATCACATGGGTGGTGCGATCATCGCAGTGGCGACACTAGAGGCTTTATGACAGTAATGAAGTTGCCTATAAAGTAAGGATTACTAGAAACTTGGATTCTAGTAAATATGAGAATGTTAAGCAACTGAAGCTAGGTGTGGAAGGAATATATTTAAGGACTAAAGTTACTGTTTTCGCCGTTCGTTCTGTTCTTTCTGACTGAATATTTGGATCATGTAATGATGTAATCCATCATCTAGAATCAGAGTTATTTGCTTAATTGAAAAAATAACAAGGCAAACAAAACGAATGAATGAAATATTTGGTTCTTTTTTTTCAAGTGTAAAGTTATTGTAATATCTTTTGATATTATGAAGCCTAATTATGTTAGCCAAAATACCACTGCTGGACATAGGCTTCTCCCAAAGCTCGTCACTCAAACCGGTCTTGATCCGCTCGCATGAAATCTTATTCCTGCGATATTTACCAAGTTCTAGCTCCATTTTGTTGCATGCCTTACCGAGAGGCCGTTTCTCTCGCCGACTCTCTTTGAGCTCTACTGCGTCAAAATAAACGTTGTTATCATTGCAAATGATTAAAATATACGAGGCAAGCCAGGCTTTTCCTGTGGGTTTTTGGGTTACATTAGGTATATCATGAACATGATATGTGTCTCGCTGGGCAAATATTAACTCTTTTTTTTTTTCTTTCACTACCAAATTTGTCCAGCAGCTGGAGCATGTCATGCTCGCTTTAAGGTCCTTGCTTACAGCGGCGTCGTTGATCGGGTCGCCACCTTCCCTAAGAAATGGTTGAGGGAGGCGATGGCTGAGATACGCGTCACGCTTGTGAACGGGTGCTGTCTGTGGGGTCCGGTCTGTTCATGCTTGCAAGGACGTTTAAAAATAATCATTAGCTTTAAATATATTACTAAGTCAAACATTTTAAGCGAGAGACCTCATCATGTTCTTATTGACATGTATTAATGAACTCTTTTATACATGATGTATTTCATTACCTATTTATTGACATTTTGAGACTGTCGACATCTGTGGAATTTATATTTATTTGACAATGGAGGCCATCTCCATATTTTTTTTTTTCTGGACCCTTGGAGACTATACATCTCTAAGATCTTAGATTTAAGTTTAAGTTAGGGACTATACATTCCTTCAATGTAATTGTAGTACGTACCTGTATATTTTATACATGTAATGTAAATGTTATAACTATGTGTAAATTTTGAAAAAAGGCCTTCTGCTTGAGTTTGTTGCGGCGCTTCTTCTCAAGCAATGGGTCTAGGAAGCGCTAGTAAATTCTTTTCTGACGTGTAAAAGTGCCCCTATGTGGCCAATTTGCTGAATAAATGATTGAATTTTGAATTTTATAAGTCCATTAGAAGAACTCGATTTTTTTTAACGCATATGAAGTTAAAATCACAAAATAACTAGCGCTTTAGATAGTACCTTCTTACTTAGAAGGAGCGTGGATTTAGCAATAACACTCTGCGTCAACGGCTTAAGTTCTTCGCCACACTTCTATGTTGTGTCGTAGGTACTATACGAGTGTAAGTAACTATATGATCTTTCGTGCGGTACTTATTGCAAGCCCAAGTTATCAATGGATTCGCCGCGTGGGCGTGTTGACACGCCGTCAAGTGTGCAACGTGGGCGATGAGTCATTGTGCAAACAGATGACACTGCGCAACTCGATGATACGGCTGTGTGGATATTTGAACTGTCACTGCAGATGGTTGGAGATTTCCTGATAGGTAGCTACTTAATAGTCGACCTATACTTGTGAAAGTTCATAGGTGGACGGGAAATAAAGAAGACGCAAATCATACAGATGCAAAAGGGATCACTGCCATTAGTTAGGTAGTCATATATTAAAAAAAATATGGATGTGTAAAAAATAACTACCTTCCTATTGAAGCTAGTATTTTTCCACAGAAGAGCCGAGATGTAGCTTTATTGATTAAACTCACGGTATTTTAATGCGACCATAAAGTACTATTACTAACAAAAAAAAACAGAAGATGTCAGTTCTCACAACGTCTGACCTTATTCACGAGTGCCATCAGCGAACGGTCCAATTATTACACACGCAAATAAAAGGCAATTTGGGCATAAATCACGACACATGACGAAATTGAGGCAAAAAGAGGCACGCAGTGACCAAGGGGCACAATCACCGGTAATTGTCTCAATCGGCCCGCCGCGGGACACTATTAACATTAGACTCTAGTCAAATAAAGCGTAGATGAGTCGTTAGCATTAGATGGGAGATCTCTGATTCATCATCATCATCATTTCAGCCGAAAGACGTCCACTGCTGCCAAGGCGCGCCACTCAGACTGGACCTGTGCCACTCGCATCCACCGCATTCCCGCGACCTTAACAAGGTCGTCACTCCAACTTTTTGGAAGCCAACCGACAGCTCGTCTACCGGTTCGCGGATGTGGCTCCATCGGCCATCAGTCCTGCGAGCAATGTGCCCCGCCCACTGCCGCTTAAGGTTCGCAATTCTTCGGGCTATGTCGGTGACCCTAGTTCTACTACGGATATCCTCATTTCTGATTCTATCACGCAGAGAAACCCCGAGCATCTCTGAAGTGCCTCAACGTAAATATATATATTTACGTTAAGACAATTCAGAGATGCTTGAGAGACGTTGGCTTGTGACCTGCGTGCTGTGACTTGCTGAAAGGCACTATTTTAAACATAACACAGTAAGTGTTATTTTCTTATATAGTGTATAAATGCGAAACCACGCAAATCCGAGGTTAGTGGCGTGGCGTGCTCTTTTAATGAAGGCCATTCACTTTGGATCAGAGTTGTAAGCCTAAATGAATCTCCTACTTATGGGACAAAGGTTTTCTCCTGACCTTTCTATTTCTTCTTGTCTTCGGAAAATTCTGACTAAGTAGTCCCTAAAAATCATCCAAGTCGATCTCAACCTTGGTTCGCGCTCCATTGGCGCTCCATTACAAAGATCTTTGTCTGTCTCACTGCTGGATAAATTCGTCCTCTCGTTGAGATTGTTTCTCGTTGATCGTCTTGTGACCCACTGTGAGTATGTATGATCGACTCACTGTGGTCTCACTGTGGTCTCACTGAGTCTTCAATGGGTGTACCTCTCCGGCTAAATCGATCATTCAATATCATTATTGCTATGTTAATCTATAACAAAAGCGACACTTCCCACAGTTAGTGACAAACCTTGACTTATGGCTGATAATTAGGTACAAATATTGGCTAGGAAGTACCTACTGAAGGCATGGGGAAATTGTTCTTTACTTTAATTGCGGTTGATAAAATCTACGTTTTTCAATGGAGTAATTATTATCTTGGGAAAAAATGTGTCACATTTGTGATATGACGTAAATTTTTACGACATAATATTTTTAAAATACCTACTCGTATTTGAAAGCCAACTTAGTTCGTTCATCGATTGGTTTCTAATTAAATTCTTATTCTGTCGTGTAAAAGTGCCCCTAAGTGGCCAATTTGCTGAATAAATGATTGAATTTTGAATTTTTTGACTATATCGGGAAACTCCCCAACTTACTCGTCGCCATCACAGATGACGTAGATTTCAAGATGACGTCAATCCTCGTAAATCAAAATAAATCGCAACAAATTTTTCCAACCGAAGACAATCGCAACACATCTGTAACCAAATCAAACAGCCATGGCTGTCATTCTGTATTTGGGTAAATGCGATATTCTGCAATATTTCGTGGCACTCTGACAGTTATCTGACAGAATGTAGGCAAGATTGACTTTAACAGTCATTTCGGTTGTAAAATTTTAGCACTGCGCCTACGACGGTATCAAGATTAACTGTTGTTTCTTTGGGTATGCCTATTGACATGGATTTGAAATTTACCTTTCTACACAAAAACATGTGTTTTTTGTATATATCTGGTATGTTTCTATTTACGGGCTCTCTAAATAAAACTGAAGTTATTTAAATTTTCCCAATAAATAGTACCTATTAATTTATTCAGAATTTGTCCTAAATGTATCCTAATTTGTTCTCATTTTCTTTATTGTTGATTAAGTAAACCTGGACTACCGAGCTGTGCTCGGGTGAAAAAAGGTAAAAACGAGTTTGCCCTGATATGAAACCTTGCTACCTAGATCGATTTGTTGCCGCCGAAAACACCTATATTCCAATTTTCATCCAAATCGTTAGATCCGTTTCTGAGATCGTTCGTATAAAATAAATATACAAGTTTAGCGCGTTCAAAGTATAAGATTTATAATACACTAGCTTTTCCCCGCAACTTCGTATGCGCAGAAATATTAAATGTAAAATCCCGTTTTTTTCCCGTTCCCGTCGGAATTTTGCAAAAAGTCATAACATCTACCTGCATGCCAAATTTCAGCCCGATCCGTCCAGTGGTTTGGGCTGTGCGTTGATAGATCACTATGTCAGTCAGTCAGTCAGTCACCTTTGAGTTTTATATATTTAGATACTACTACTACTACTACACCCTATTTGTCCCACTGCTGGGCACAGGCCTCCTCTCATCACGAGAGGGTACATAATAGATGCCATAAATTAAATATTGCTGATTTTAGATATCATCACAGACTAAGTATACTGTTTTGTCATCGTAGAAGAAAATAGATGAGCTCTCCCACTCGCTTGAATGGACACGAGATCGCCCACATTTTGCATTTCATCAGTCATTCAAGTCTGCCTATTTTGCATATTACGTTTGGCGCTTGTGCTTGTCTACGAGCTCGGCGGCTGTTTACAAGCCAATGCCCGTAGCTAATGCATTAACAGACCATTGGCAATTTAGTACATTTTAGTTCCGTATGACCAAAACAATTGTGAGAATATTAAGTGCCATTTTGTGTTAAGGAAAACGAATATTATTAGGTCAATAAAAATTACATTTGACCTTAGAGCCGTAGTTAAATTTAATGCATTTAAAGATTGCCCTTTTAGCTTAAAGTGGGGTCTTAACGTTTGTCCTTCAATTTCAATTAACAACCAACTTCTAAGTCAGTAAGTTTTATGGTAAGTACATTTTGAGGATAGGGTGATAATTTCTGATTTGTAGATCTAGTTTTATAATAATCGCGTGACTATCGTGCTCTATTTGGTCACTCCATATACAACTAAGTATGTTTAATTTTAGAAAGTGTAGGTAATAAGGTTCATGCATTGGTCTGTGATCATGATCAATAAACGACTGAGTAAAGGACACCTACGGTATTTATTTTGTATATGTGCACTTGTTTTATTAAACGCAAAGATACATGTACATATTAATACTCTAGATATTGGTCATCATCATGTCAGCCTAAAGACGTCTAGTTCTGTACAAAGGCGACTCGGAAGGCTCACCTCGCAGAGTTTTACTTACTTAAAATAACAGTTTTTGGAAAAACCGTTCTACCATAAAAGTTCCATGCAGGAAGCAAACGGTTTTGGAAGGGTATTCTTAAAGTTCACTGTCGCGACGCGATTCCCATTCCCACCGGTATCCGTCGAACGGTTACCACAGATTACTTATATTGATACAAGCTACATCGAACGATGACCGTATACTTAATTGAGTCTGTGGGAATTCGCGAGCGTCACCCGTGAAATTTTGCATGCGTTTTGCAATGATCGGGCTCGCATATCTATGGAACCGACATGGTTTCTCTGACAGTTCGCTGACTTGGCCGTCTTTGGTATCGAACTTTTTACTATTTGTAATTTTGACTACACTGTGTGGGGGTTGCTCAATAGCCGTCGTCCAAGATGGTTGACGTTTGTTGAGCTTCCCCATTTTTACTTGATTTATCTTTTATACCGTACATTTATCATTATTACCGTACACTGCTCGGCCTGTAGGCCAATTACTTGACATTGGCGAAATTGTCTTGCACATAGACAGAAGCCATTATTTAAAGAGAAGAAGACAAGTGCTGACTGTGTCAATATTTGGGTAGCATGTTGTTTAATTTCAGCCGAAAGCGTCTTGTGCTGCTTATCGTATATGTAGGCCTTCCCGAACAATTTCACTCCGATCCTGCGCTACGCATACGAATAAAACGCTATGCTTTCCTTTTTACTGCGATTTTCGCCAGGTCATCGCTCCATCTTATCGGAGGCCTACCAACAGCGTGTCGAGAACGTTTCGGCCCAACAGAATGTGTGCAAGGATTTTGATAGTAATCAAACAACTACTAAATTACTCGTAAAAGAAAAGGAGAATAAAATACAACAGCGACAGATAAATCGCGCGCGGTTTTCGCTCGCTGTAGGTTTTTGTAAGCATGCTATTTTTAAGATTTGAATAATAATAAAAAAAAAACAAATTCACGTCACATCGTAGGTACGCTAGTCATCCTTCAACTTTACAAAGGTACGTACTTTAACATGCTTTAACGAACATTTATAAAAAGCAATAAAAACAAATTAACAAGATGACATAGAGTAGATACACTCGAACCGTCTGAAGCCAAAACAGGCAGATACTAAACATTGGCGACGGTTGCGCAAATCAAATGTAAATTTTGGCCCGCGGATTTGTCACAACACCGGTTATGAAGTGACGTGCGAATTATCGATGTTTACGACGCTCGTTTATCGGTGTTTGCCTACGTGCAACGGTGGGAACCGATTTTGACATTTAGCTGGTGCTTGGGTGGATTAATAGATATACTGCGCTTAGTTACGTAATCACTTTTATCTGAAATTATGGTAAACCGACTGGTTACATGTAAGTAAGTTATGGTGACATATTCCGAAGTCATGTTGTGTACCCCGTAGGTACTTAATGCTTATTATGTATAGGATTAGGAAAAGGCTAAAATCATTTATCACTAGGCTTAACCAGCTTAATTTTGACGGATCGATGAGTTAACTGTTTTAGCACGTCGTAATTATCACATTGATTGTTTGCAAAAATAATGTTAGGTACTTTTTTATACCTATTGTTGAACTAAGTTATAACATTTGAGAATAAATAGGTATGTAATGAATTTTGGCATTTTTGAAAAGTGACTGATTGTCACTCTACAGTGATACGAACTTCAGAAACGTGTTGTATCCTACCATTTATCAAAGTATTAATAAAAATGTAGAAAAATATCGATAGGTAGTAAAGAAGTAGTATTTATTTGTATGTCTTATTTATGTAAGTATATGTAGATGTATTAAGTTTCAGTATGTTTATTTAATGTAAGTACTTATATTTGTTCTTTGCTAGTGTCTAAGTATATTCAGTAATGTTGGTTTTTTTTGGCACCGCCCCTAACCATTTTCTGCCTTGCCTAAAGGTTGACTGGTAGAGAATGCCTCAAGGCATTAAGTCTGCGTTTTGTACACTAAGTTTTCTTTTTGTGCAATAAAGTTTAAATAAATAAATCACAACACTAACACTTCTCAGCCTTGGGTGGACGACGTTTTTTGATGTGACAAATCTGTAATGCAGCTTATAAGTTATAACGCAACACATGATGAAAAATTCGTACATATCCGTCTAGATTGACGTGTTTTGGGGTTCCGTAGAAGTACTCATCTATTAATTAAATAAAAGCCTGACGCATCCTATCAGATTCCCGTTTGTCGCTCTTTCTTCTTGAAGGCCTACACAGACAAAACAATTTGTCTTTTTAATACGACGTATTCTAGCCCCTTTGGACAGAACAGCAATGGAGCGGGCCATGCTAGGGATAACACTGCTTGTTCGCGTACAGAACACCGAGATACGGCGCCGAACCAAGGTTGTCGATGTCGGTCTAAGAATAGCACAACTTAGGTGGAGATGGGCGGGACACTTGGCAAGACGGGTTGATGAGATGGTCGAAGTCCGTTACGGAATGGTGCCCAACCCATGACGATCAGCAGGCAGACCATCAGCTCGCTGGTCGGACGACATCTGGCAGTTGGCAGGGAAGCGGTGGATGAGACTGGCTCAGGACAGGGTAGAATGGCGGAAGAGTGAAGAGGCCTTTACTCAGCAGTGGGTGTAGGTATATGGCTGATATATATATCTAAGTGTACTCAGAGGTGCGAGTCATAAGCGCCGAGAAGCGTTAGTTGAAACCACTAGGATACCAGACTTCTGTTGCGATGTCGGCATCTAACCGGTCTGTATTCGCTTTTCCCCATATTCTTAAATTGTTAGTAGATGTGTAGATTCAATTGAATTAACCACTGAGCTTTTCGGTGAAGGAAAACATCGTGAGGAAACCTGCACGCATCTGCGAAGTGATTCAAAGTTGTGTGTGAAGTCCCCAATCCGCACTGAGCCCGCGTGGGGACTATAGCCCAAACCCTCTCGTGATGAGAGGAGGCCTGTGCCCAACAGTGGGACGCAAATAGGCTGTAGTAGTAGTAGTAGATGTGACAAAAGTAATTCGCCGCCGGTCCGTGAGATTCGGCGGGCGGTAATGGCATCGATTTGACATGAACCCGCGGCCGCCGGACGATCGGCCGTTATTGTGCGATGGACGGGCGCGAAACACGAGGTCTGAGCGTTTTCTAAAAGTTCTTTTTTTAATTCAGTACCATTACCATGAGTTTACAGTGACCGTACTCGCAAGCGACTACGTAAACGATTTGTATGAAGAATTTCAGTTCAACGAGTGACCGCCAGGGGCGCTGTACTATTCTTCATACAAATCGTTTACGTAGTCGCTAGCGAGTACGGTCACTGTAAACTCATGGTATTGCTACTAGTAGAACTATGTCGAGTCGTAGCGAATTAACCTCACGGTATACCGTATTCCGTTACGTATTGCATTTTTGGTCGAAAATAAGGAATGACTCCGAAACTTATACTATTTAATGTACACACTATACACACTATTAAGGCAGTGATCGTTGAACTATTCGTACGATCGATCGACTTCAGGTACCAAATCATTTCTTCAAAAACTACATACATAATTTATTATAACTATGTAGGTCTGTATAATATCTTACTCCCTTATCTAATTTTCAACATACATTATACTATTTTTATTTTTAGTTACAGTGAAAAAAAAAATGAAAAAAAAAAAAATCGTTTTCTTATGTACTATGTTTACATGTTCTGGTGTCCCTTTTTAAGTAAAAATACAGTATATTTGTAACATTTTTACCTACGGACTGTTAACACCGAGTGGTAACTTTATATGACATGGTGAGTTGAACCAAGTTTGAAAAACGATTAAACATACATTCTATACGAGTAGTATTAAAATTTTCGATAACATATATTTTCACCCATATCTACGGGGTATTACTTTATAAGACAGAAAAACTAAAAAATCGGCAAGTCCATACACTTTCTAGGAACGAAGCCTAATAAAATGCAAAGTTCACATATTGCTGCCACACGCCAGCCAGTCGTAACTTGTACCACCTAATAAAAATCGACTCTCCCACGGCTATTACAGCAAGTGCTTACTTTGAGTGCTAATTGCACCTCGTTTTTGCCCATAAATGCTGCTTTATGATTACGCACCTTATTCTTTCTTTCTTAACGATCACAATTGGACAGTTCAATACGAGTTTATTACGTCTTTTTTCAATAGGTCGACGTCACAAGGAAATCGATTTGTTTTTAATGCGTTCGAATTATTGTGCGATTTGACTGTGAACCACAAAAAGTGGCCGTATTTTGATAAATGGCCTATAGTTCAGATAAAACGGCTTATTGCTTATTGTTCTGGTTATTTTGGTGAAGCGAGTGAAGAACTAAATTTTGAAGAAGATAACTTAAGTCAGAGGACGGGTACCTAAATAAGAATGAGAATGGATGAAATCTTTTGAGGCTATCGTCATCATTTCAGCTGAAAGACGTCTACTGCTGGACATAGGCCTTCCTATAGTAAGTATACTACATAATAGTACATTTGGTTGCAAGTGCGAAATTGTCATTTTCACTCGTCCCTAGTTATGTTGGTGCGAGCGAAAGCGTGCGTTAACACTAGGGACGAGTGAAAATTACAATTTCGCACGTGTATGAAACGACATTTTTTAATACATTTGCGAAAACAAACAAAAAAGAAATAAACGAACAGGATAAAGCTCAAAAAACAACTTCAAAAACTCACCAACTCACCAGCTGTCAAAAACAAAAAGCGCTCGTTCGGAAATGACAAAACTTTTGGTACGTTAAACAGGTATCGAAATGTTTACTTCTTGAGCAACTGTACAAAAAAAAATTTCGCTTCTTGAAAGCGCCGAAATAGTCGTAATATAATTTCACAACTGTTCTGTTCTGCTGAAGAGCATGTCCTATTCCGCAAGTGTGATGATTACAATTGGTAATCGATATGATAGCGAGAGATGATCAATAACAAGCCTCCGTTTCTAATTTTTATCGCATTTACCCAAAAAAAACCGGCCAAGTGCGTGTCGGGCCACGCGCAAATTATGGGGTTCCGAAGTTGAGGATGCCCACAGTACCATTCTAAGACTTATTAGCATCTAGCTAGCCTGTGGTATGACGTGCCCGCCCGACGCCCCTGCCGCTCGAGAAAAATCATCATTATAAGTTGGTCGACTATTACTCGTAAGTTTGTACAGCCTACTTAGCTCTGATAGTTTTCCTTTCAACTACGTTATATATGCCACAACCGTGATTTTTTTCAGCCATCCAAATACCACCATTTAGCTGGCAGGGGGGGGGGGGGACACGTGACTCTAACAAAAAATAGCACTTTAAAGCTTAATATTTCACAAACGCATCACTTAATCAACTAATGGTTTTAACAAACCCACAATATTTTTTTAAGACCTATTCAACGATATGCCGCACCATGGGGTACGCAAGAAAAAAAAAATACATCCCCACTTTACGAGTAGGGGAGGTACCCTATAAAAAAATATATTTCTAAATTTTATTGTACCACTTTGTCAGCGTAACTAATATGCATATTCATGCCAAATTACAGCTCTCTAGACCTAAGCATCTCCGAGCAATAGTGCGGACAGACGGACGGACATGGCGAAACTATAAGGGTTCCTTGTGGACTTCGGAACCCTAAAAATGAAGTTGCGAAATTGGAGCTGAAAACCGTGGTAGCCTAGTGATTTGACCTACCGGCTCTCATGCAGAGGGTCGGGGGCTCAAATCCGGCTCGCACATCTGGGTTTACTTGTGTGCGAAATTCAGTTTGAATTTACCACTGAGCTTTTCGGTGAAGGAAGTAAGGTGAAGGAAATCGTGAGGAAACCTGCACGCACCTGCAAAGTTATTCAAGGATGTGTGTGAAAGCCCGACAGTGGGACACCAATAGGTTGTGGTGGTGGATATATTGTAGCCGAGTACCCTACTCGCATGTAAGAACGCGTAATGAGGTAAAAAAAATATTGGGCTCCTCTGTTATTCTAGAAAGGATCCCTAAAAATAATTTACATTAGACATTACACAGGAACTGAAAGCCAAACAAACCGACAAGTCGCCAGAATCAGTAAATCCCACCGTTTGATCTCAAATATTCCAATGTTCGCAAACTTCTTTCCCTTTTTGTTGTCAAAGCATACTTGATCCGCGTCTAAATAAATTGTACGATAACCGTAGTGGCGTTTAGGGCGAACGCGAGCAAATATTTGAAAAGTTCGGACGCCACCGCACCTGTGGTCGCCCTGTGTCCTCTAGAGAATGTTGACGAGCTGCACACACACCCTTTTTGGAAAATAATAAAAGATAAAGAAAAAAGATAAAAAAAATTAAAGATAAAGATAAAATTTAAAGATAAAAGATAAAGATAAAGATAAAAACATTTATTCAAGAAATTTAAATAGAAATTTAATCTGAACGAACAAATATCAAAGGACAGAGCAAGATGGAAATAAACATGTGTAGACTGATGCTTGTCGTCGATTCTTAACTACGAGCACTATAGAGTGACCGACCGAAAATCATCATCATCATCATCATCATCATCGTCATCATCATTTCAGCCGAAAGACGTCCACTGTTCGACATAGGCCTCCCCTAAGGCGCGCCACTCAGACCGGTCTTGTGCCACTCGCATCCACCGCGTTCCCGCCGAAAACCACCGACCGAAAATAACAATACAAAATTTCAGCTTTAATAGAACGTCAATAAAGTTTCGTGAAAAAGCTAGTGATAAAATGAGCTTTTTTCCTACTTGATAACATATGAATGTATGTACAGTCAAAAAATTTCGCTTGCACTTTGCAGCGAATCGTCTACGCCCGTCCGCCTTCGAACGAGAGACTCGTGCAAGCGATTGTGAGATTTAAAGTCGGACACCGTCATTACATGCGATTGTATTATATAAGCAGTTGCAGTTTTGAAATAAAAATTCAGAATAAAATTCAAATCGAATGCAATATTTTCTTATCGAGTGAACTGATTATATTTGATGTTTAAAAAAGTGAAAATGAAATAAACCGAGTAATCGAACTAAATAGAATGGAAACGAAACTGTTTAGCAATAAAAATGTAAAGACAAAATAATAAAATAACAACTCTATACCCATATCCCAACTACAAAACAAATTCACGTACTCTTTTACCCTTATTTTGTTTCGCGACTCAATACGTTCCCTATTCCGTCCTCAAGTGCCGCCCTTTGAGGGTTGAGGGCTGAGGCTAAGGGACTTAAGTGTCGAAGGGCCATTCCTTCGCTATTTTATTAGTTGTCCTTTGTAAGAAAGGTTTGGGAAATTAACTGGCGAAAGAAGGTCGCCTTTGTAAACGTTGGTCAATTTACGACTGAAAAAGGCATTTTTTCTTACTTACGATTTAATGTATTGATTTCTTTACGGTCAATTTATAGACAACTCCAGAGTCAAACAAAATAAGTACCTAAGGTATGTTTGTAACTAGACAAAAACTTGTCGTAAGTAGGTATTTTCCAGAAATTTAGTTTGGGAATAGAATGATACTGGTGTTAACCGTATAGGTAACTTCTTTTTCTCAAAGAATCAGCCATATTTTCCTACCATGCCGCACTGACGGATAGTATAAACTAAATGTATTTATTATATAAACCTACCAACATATTTTTTGGTATATAAGCGTGTTCAAAATAAGTGCAATGCAATTTGTAAGTTTTTCACTTTTTAGTTCTTGATAGTTAGTTCCCTTCTAAATTATCATCAAGTCGTCTACGTATATTAAATTCTAGTTAGTTGCCTCTGTTTGTGTAATAAACCTCTAAACTAAATAATTTACCGTCTGTAGTAAAACGCGAGTATGAAGCGTGTAATTATGTTTATATATAATGCCGTTAATTAATCTTATGATGTTAACAACAAAGCTTTCTTGGAGACTGTAGCGACCTGCCCTGGGCGATGGTTTCTCCCTGATGCGGCCAAAGATTATAAGAACGAGGGTGAAGATGAGACAGGGTGCCATCGACAATAGACAAAAAATCTGCATAATTTGGCCACTAGGAGCGCTGCAATCGCTTGACCCAAACCATCTGTCAAGTACATAGAGAAATATTTGTTGTTATTAGTTTTACTTAAATTATTAAAAAATGCCGCGCTATGCAGTTCCAGGATGCAATGAGAACGGACGACACGTATTTCCGGAAGACTTTGTATGTATCTGGGGCAGGTATAATTGCATTGGGATGTCCTCATTTTCATCACAAATAACTAAACCAAAATGAAAATTGCGGTCGATATTTAACAATTTTAAATAAATCTACTTATTTTCAACAAAAAACCCGTAAAAATTGGACAGCTGCAGTGTTTGGGTTTTGGTTTGGGTCAAGCGTTTGTAGCGCCATCTAAGTTGAGCTTTGCGTATTCTTGTCCATGTAAAGGGTGAATTTTAAACACATTTGAAGGACCGGTTAAGGCCAAAAATATAATGGCATTTCGACATTCCCAAAGTAGGTATAAGTTTGCGGCCAAAAACGAGGGGAGGCAAAAGCCCATTTTAAGATCCTACTCGAGTAAAGGTAGCAGTGTGAAGATCAAATACTTAGGCTAAGAAAAACTAGTAGTAATTATGTAATATTCAAATGCCTATTTAATAAAGTGATTGATACCACAGTTAACCTAGCTCACTGTCCAATCCACACTAGGCCTGCGTGGGGACTATGGCCGAAACCCTCTCGTGATGAGAGGAGGCCTGTGCCCAGCAGTAGGACGTAAATAGGCTTTTGTGGTGATGGTTAACCACCTGACCACAATCTTTGTGTATCTACCCATCTGAAGCATTTGATTTATTGTGATTTTTTGTAGTCCAATATTCGTGTCTGTTTAAAATAAAACTCATTTTATTAGTAGATCCTACAGCTGGTATATAGGTACATCACGTTCTTGATGTTCACAACGATCGCGATCATTATCATCTACTACTACTACTACTACAGCCTATTTGCGTCCACTGCTGGACACAGGCCTCCTCTCATCACGAGAGGGTTTGGGCTATAGTCCCCACTTTGAATTGCTTCGCAGATGTGTGCAAGTTTCCTCACGATGTTTTCCTTCACCGATAAGCTCAGTGGTAAATTCAAATTATCAGTATCATCTACACACACGTAATCTATGCCATTCTATATGACACCCACGCGTCTTGTAGGTACTCACCCGTGTCTAATGTTGAAGACAATGCCAGCATTTAGATTTTGTTAAATACCATAATGTACTGTACTTTGACTAAATAATATTCCACGCTTGGCCCGTAATGTCTCGACGAGATATACTTAACACACATAAATGTTAACATTTTATACTTCGGCACAGTTCTAAAGGATGATAAGTCCGAGATTGCTGGAGAGCGGGTGATAAATTTTAATCAATACATCTGTAGTTTATCGAGAAGTGATAAGTCCGCGGATACAGGTTTTGGCGCTGTGACCCCAGTGTGGTAGTTATGGTGAAATACAAACAGGCCGCACTTAGAGCTTTACGCAATTTATGGTAGAAGAAGCATCGTTATAAACAGAGTCTGGGCGACCCGAGCCTTGTTCGGTTGAAAAAAAAGTCTCAAAATGAGTTTTTCGATACCTAGCTAGATACTTATGATACCTAGTTAGATTGCGAGCCGTTTCTGAGATGAGAAATAGATGAGTTTGCAAATAAATATAGGCATATAATTCGTTATAAGTAGAAGATCGGACGAAGTCCCGTCCAAAAGCTTATCTACATAATTGAACCTAAATGTAAAATATGGAAGACACTTTTACAGAGGAGTTTAATTTAAATTCATATCATGATATCTAGGTAATGATTATTATTTTCCCACTGTTATCAGTGGGAATTTTTCACTCTAACAGACAGAACCTAAGTCTTGTCTACTTTTAAAAGAAATCCGATGAATAGGGATGACGACAGGGTGAAGAAATCGAAATTCTAATTAGTCCGTCAGTCAGGTAATAAAAAAATATTAGACACGTATTTTTTGTTTTATCAAATTAACAAAGAATGACCAAGTTAAAACGCATTAAAGTTGGAGAGTGGGGGCTAACTACGTCACCGTTAGGTATAAATCGACCTAACCGTGACGTTACGCGACATTTCAAATCAATATATCTCCGTATAGGTTTGATTACGTGAAAAAAGAAAAAATACGTGTCCAATACTTTTCAATAATCTTCCTGATAGACTAAGAAAAAAAAAGTTGTCGTCTCCCCTATTCACATTAAGGTAAAATACTTAATGAAAAAGTCTTCGAATTATTTTCGTATCGTCCTTATTGAAATACTCCCTGGCTTCGTACGAGTTTAATTTACACAAACTTGATATTACATTACTATTCGAAGTACTCTTGCATGTTTCTTTTTTTCAATTCCCACAAAATCGTATATTTAAAGAGGCCCTACAGACTCTCCAAATAGCGCATTCACCGCTACACGTAACAAGCTCAGACAAAGCAGTCGGCGAAACACTGAAATCCTTCCGGTAAATTTTAATTAGACACCGTTGGCTATTCACTAAAAGGTTTTTACTTCATTTCAGCGGGGCAAGTGAAATGTGGCGTATGAGAATGGAGCCCTGGGGCCAGCGCCCACGTTCAGATGCTCTTATACGTCTCCTGTCTTGCTGGGAGTGGAATAAGGGCGGCCACGAGTCGGCGGTGCGCACGCGCGGGTTTTAAAATGCTAATAGTTCAATAGCTCCAATACTATCGTGATGGCTGTGCCAGGTACGTAGTGGGCTGTTAGGGTGGTGCGTTATGAAGGCCGTGGAAGATTATCGTGGAAATTTTATCATCAGCTAAAAAACGTTTAATGCTGATATGTCTCACAAACTGCATGACGCCGCAGAATAATAGTGACACTCTCTTCGTATCCATAGGTGCCCTACCAACTGACCAGACCGTCTCTTTTTAGATGTAAACGTATGTTTTAACAACGTTTTGGGCCATTAGCTTACGTAAAGTGGTAATTTAGCACAATATTTTGTGAAATAGGTACATATATTAGTGCATACTGATGTAGGGATTAAGTCCCCAATCCGCACTGGGCCCGCGTTGGGACTATAGCCCAAGCCCTCTCGTGATTAGAGGAGGCCTGTGCCCAGCAGTGGGACGCAAATAGGCTGTAGTAGATGAAGGGATTAATGTGTAAATGCTGTATACTCCAAAATGCTATTGTGTACTGGGACGATCCTGCTTTGGATAAGTACTGTTCTAACAAACTATCTAAAAACCTGAGTTTTCTAATCGTTATACATAGAAATTACCGAAGCAATACAGTATAGGAATAATTGCAATAGGTCGACGACTTTGGTCTCCTGAAATGGATGGAGCGAGAGGCGAGGAAGGGGGAAGACAGGTCTACACTCCCCTCGCATGATTTCACTGTCAAAACGGCTTCATCGATCTACTGTAAGGTTTATTGCACTGTGCTGAACAAACTGCTCCGCGTGCAACCGACCTAAAAGCCCCAAGCACAAGCCCCTTACGCGGATGCAGCCCAACCTAATAATTTCTTAATGTCATGCGCTTTGAAGGGAATTATTGTTTTGTATTAGAATAATGGTGTACTCAGATTGTTAAGTATAGATTAAGCGAGGCCGGTACCGCTGACATATTGTACTTGCTATACCGTTCAATTGTACCGCTCGATTTAGGATTGCATTCGAATCATTCGAGCGCAAACCTTGAAGGATAACCAACTCATTCTTTCATGATCATCTTTGTGAATTTATTCTAAACTTCGTAGTTACTCTTGCATTGATAGAAGATTTAAAAACAGCGTCCCACAAAATCTTAATCTAATAGGTACTCTTATCATCTGAAGTCGTATGTAGACGTTAAAAATAATTGTATCGGGTATGATCTTACTCATAACAAGCCATATAAATCATTGATCTATATAAGTAAGGATTCACAATCAGCCGAGAAAAATGGCCCATCGAAACGGGTGCCCGAACAACTCGGGCACCCGATTGGCTCTCAGTAAATTTGACACTTACCTAAGTCTTTTTAGTTTTAGGTTTACTTTTATATTAAACATTTATCTTGACACATATTATAAAGATGCGTTATTAGCATATTGGAACGTATTTTCTAATGTTAGTTTGCTCCATATATATTTGACATATTCTGTTAGGCACTGTTCGTCCATGTTATTATGTCAATGATATAAATTGCTAATTAATAATTCCATGAAGACATCTAACGAATTCGCTGTATTGGGATAGAGACCAAGTAGAATATGCTTAATAGGGATAGTCCTTATATTGGCGGGACCTTTTGTAATAAGCATACGTTGTATGTCGATGACTTCGTGCGTTTTCACTACACATGCAATAAGACGAGTTATTCACCGTTAATAATATATTGCTTTATCTGCTTGCAGTTTAATACTAGTACAGGTAATTATCTGTGCTGTGCCTATGTGCGTTGAGTTAATCTATCTACAATTAACATACCAAGCGCACTGGGCAATTAACCAGGGAATTTTGGTCATCCATGCACCATGGTGTAATAACTGTTCAACTGCTAAGTGGAGAAATCTTCACAGATTCGTGCAGGTTTCCTCACGATCTTTTACTTCATTGAAAAGCTCAATGGTAAATTCAAATTGAATTTTGCACATAAGTAAATTTAGAGGTGCGAGCCGGATTCGAACCCGGGATCTCCAACGAACTCCATAACAATCTAAATCGGTCCAGCGGTTGGAGCGTGAAGAGGTAACAGACAGACAGACAGAGAGACACTTTCGCATTTAAAATATCAAGTAGTATGTATGATGGTCGACTTCTGCTTAAATATAGGTACTACTACTACTACTACAGCCTATTTGCGTCCCACTGCTGGGCACAGGTCTCCTCTCATCAAGAGAGGGTTTGGGCTATAGTCCCCACGCGGGCCCAGTGCGGATTGGGGACTTCACACACATCTTTGAATTACTTCGCAAATGCGTGCAGGTTTCCTCACGATGTTTTCCTTCACCGAAAAGCTCAGTGGTTAATTCAAATTGAATTTTGCACATAAGTAAACTTAGAGGTGCGAGCCGGAATCGAACCCCCGACCCTCTGCATGAGAGGCGGTAGGTCGAGCCACTAGGCCACAACGCCTTAAATATAGCAAGTGATCAAATGGGTTGACATTGTTATTTTTTCATCTTTCATTTATTATGTCGCATGATCGCATCACGGCATCACGTTTATGATGAGGAACGGGCAGTTGTAAGCCTAGAGGAAGACTGATGTCCATCGGTGTTTTTCACTTGACATGATGATGATTATTATTATTATGTGATAATTCCATCATTCGCTTTGTGACGGGCAGTAAAGTTTTCAGGAATACCTTACCTACATGACCGCGTTTCAAGGCCTTGTTTGGATAATAATAAACTTTTAAATTTAAATTCGAGAGCTCTATTTAAGATAAGTCTATTAATACTGCCTCACCCAAGTGAAGGATTATTGCGTAAAGCGTCTGCAGAATCTAAGCTCGATCTTTTATTGTGCAGTTGTATTTTGCACTCAATAAAACCGAGGGTCCTTGAGATCCTCGATTAGCGAATCCGTTCAACTGTGGGCGTGTTCATAGTTACAGGC
Source organism: Aethes cnicana (assembly GCA_963971205.1). Lineage (NCBI taxonomy): Eukaryota > Metazoa > Arthropoda > Insecta > Lepidoptera > Tortricidae > Aethes > Aethes cnicana. Next base: position 4,187,595 of record OZ020286.1, read on the forward strand.
CATAACCATTAGCGGCGATATCGGCACATCGTCACGACTATTATTGTGTTCAATAGGTATTGTTTACTTCGATTTGAAGCCTATCATTATTGCTATCGAGTATTTGGCACCTTATCCTAAGGAATCAAACATCTTAGTTTACGTTGACTCATCAGGGGCTACAATGATGTCATAACTTTATTATTTACTAACCGTTGATATGTGTCTGAAAAGAGCAATAAAGTATCGACTATTATTTCATGTATAATACACCGAAGAGTCCATTTTTAAGCAGTCCTTAAGAGGTTTACTCCGAAGGTTGGCAAAGTCGCAAATAGCTGTCAAATATTTCGCTGTTTTCATTAATTTCTGAATATTACTGAATGAAATCATGAATTATCGCTCTATGGTTGAATAAAACATTAAGTATGGATTGCAACAGTTGTCATAGGAACACGAAATTTTTAGGATTATGGAAGTACTATCTTTTGAAAAGTTTCCATCGCATTTTCCTTTCATTTTAATGTAATCTTATCATTTGAATGCCTTACCAACAAATATAAAACGAGACGCGTCATTCAACCATAGAATGAGAAGTTCTTTTTTAATTCTGTGATATTGAGAAATTAATAAAAACAGTGAAACATTTGACAGCTATATGCGACGTTGCCAACTTTAGGGATAAACCCTCTTAAAATGATGTCCGTGTTTTTAGCAGTGAGTGCATTTGATCTTACGTCGTGTAACCATTTTTGGAGCAGACTTATTGATATCTTGTTATTGTTTAGCGCTATGAATCTACAATATGGCAACATTTGATTGTTCTAGCAATGAAACAACAAGGTAATAAGAGTGGCCTTAGAGAGCCAGCGATAGAGAATGTCTCAGGACGAAGCGTTGACGTATTGCCAGAGAAATGGCGTCGTGGCTACGTGCTCGCTCGCGGTCTCATGTGCGCTATTTGTTAAAGCTAATAGGTCGCTTTTGTAGGTCATTTGTCTTAAGAAATTGCTGGTCTTGTGATGCTTGTTGTTGTGTACGAAAGTAAGGACAATTATGATATCGACAAGAGGAAGAGTGTTAGCTCGAGTTATTAAGTTCAGCATGTTTCAAGTTATCGTCATTTTTAATAGATTAATTTGAAATTCAGTAATTAGTAGTATAGGTAGTATCAAAATTAGACCGCAAAATTCTTAACCTCTAGCAGTCACACCTCTGAGTCAAAACTAATATGCAAAATTCAATTTAAAGTTGATCATTGAGATGTTGTGGGAAGCCTGTGATAGCAGGGACGTCTTTCATCTGAAATGATGATTGAGCTTTATAAAAAAAACATGCCAAAAAACATCAAGATCATCTGCGCAAGAGCTTTTTATTCGCGCTAAACTCTCTTGCTAGTTTTTGATTAGCTCTTTTGATTACAATAAAAACGGTGACGTTTGTGACCAAGTTTCGGACGTTATAGGTTAAAAATGATATGATGGTACTTAATTAGACCACAAAGAGGTCATTGAACTTTCACTCAACTAGATCGTAGTTACCAAAGATTAAATAACGGTAGGACCGTCCACAGATTCGCGGACAAGCCGAGCGAATGATTCGGTCGTTTATCACGGCCGACAGATGGCGTGTCGCGGAGGTAATTACACGGACCCTCACGAGGGTCAAGTCGAATGTCTTTGCAATCAATAGCGAGGCTTTGTATGTGCAAAGAATACTGAGCGTTAGTGTAAAGAAGCGACACCTAATGAAGGTGCTATCGTAGAGCTTACATGTCTTTAGCGGAGAGCCTAAATCAATGTTAGGCTAACAAAATATTGAAGGTTATCATGGACAGTAATGCGAGAAATTATCAAACGCATGTGTAGTTTTCTAACTTTCGGAAGTCCCTACCCTCAAAGTCATCTATGTAAATGGAAAAGTATTTGCAGAATAGCCATTTAATCTATTACCTATAGGTATTACAAAAATTAAGAATTTATACGACTTGATGTCGTTGAAGTGGGTGTTTGTTATTCACTATCGCCCGGTTCCTATATCCAAACAACGCCTCGTTTTGCCTACGGACGGTTAAAATTTGACACATTCTCTATGGAACAAATGTCAAAAATCAACCGTCCGTAGGCAAAACGAGGCGTTTCGTGGATATAGGAACCGGGCCTATGACAATTGCCTAACTGTGACGAGTCAACAAAGGCTATTTGAATTTTATTTTAATATTACCTTATCTCATATTTCTAGATTCACTTAAGGCTACTAAGTACGCTACTAAAGTATTTTTTACAAAAAGAAATTGCAATATTTATTTTTCACGGTCAAGTTTGTCATTCCAAAGGTCCTATTGACCAACCCTCGAAGCCTTCTCAAGCGGAGAAAAGATTCTCAACCTCAAGCATTCCTTTAAAATAACTTCACTCGTCTCAAGTGCCCACATGTTTCTCGGATTCAATTTCACCCTCAACAAGAATTCACCCTCTCCCTGGCTCTAGAACCTTGTCACGTTCACTATTTGTACGAAACATAAGCTGGTTGGATGAGGAGGTGAGAGCGACAGGGTGCTCTAGTGACGTGTGTCGTGGAATGACACGATCCAGTGTCGTGTGTAATGGTTTAGAAGTCGGGGAGCGTTTCGTGGTTTGGAAGAAAATAAGGAAGACGCGATTTTTATTTGTATTTGAAGTAACGTAAACTCAAGTAGATGTTTTCTAATAGAACGACGGTATACAAAATTTAAGGAACACGCTTTTTTTGATGCATATTCTCATCCTTATACTAATAAATAATTAAAAAATCGTCCACAAATCTTTTTTGTAGGTAGAATTTTTCTAGAGATTTTGCAAAAGACTAACCACCGTATTTATTTAAGTATTTAAACTGATCTCACATAGGAATAAAAAAACAATAGTTCGGTAGGTACTTATACAAAACAAACGGAAACGAAAGGAAAAAAGTCGAAAATACAGTCGACACAGATAAACAAATACATACCACAGCTTTTAAAATGGTGTCATCAATTTTTTTGTGAGCGGTAACGCAACTTACCATCACGATCGGTCGTTTAACTGCTAATTCAGCGTAAAGTAGACGTAAGTACTATACTTAGTTTACATTCGTCAATCTACATCACATTACTTCATGAACTATGTCAACGTTGAACCTCGTAGCTAACTAATATCGCTGTCAGCCACCCCTCAAGGCGAAGAGGGTCACTCCGCTCGCCATTACTCGCGAGCTTCGGATTCCAAGACACTTGTCAGCTGATCACAGGGATTGTGATTTGGCGGTGTCTGGAACACACCGAGTTAGACATGTTAAACGAATTATATTGAAGTAGCTTCTGCCCGTGACTTCGGAATTCGGAAATAGCGTTCCCGCGGGAACCATGCGTTTTTTTGGGATAAAAAGTAGCCTATATGTTGACCAGTGTTATAAACCATGACAAATTTTGTTGCAATCCGTCCAGTTGTTTTCGAGTTAAATCCGGACATACATACAGACTACTACTACTACTATTACTACTACAACAGCCTATTTACGGCCCACTGCTGGGCACAGACCTCCTCTCATCACGAGAGGGTTACATACAGACAATTTTTCTAAAAATTTTGTTATCAGTATATCGTTTATATAGTCCCCACGACTTGATAGTTTCTTGCTTCAGACGCGACTTCATCTACAGACTTATAATTAGTATAATATGGAATAGAAGTTATTGTACGACTTCTTTTCCTTGGTGATTTAAAACCTTTCAGTAACTTCGGGTGTTGATTAAAAAATATCCTTTCTACTCACATAAATGTACTTTCTAGGCACCCATAAAATGTTATATCTAATCCCATTCAGGTTCTCTACAACGTCATAACATTCCTAATATTAATATTAATCATCCTAATTTTGCAAATATTATTTTTAATTGTGAAAGTTTGGAACCTCTCGTGATGAAAGAAGACCCAGCTGTACGTGGGATGGAAATAGGTAATTGTGGTGCTATTGGAAAATTTGATTGGATCTTGTTAGGTATTTACTCAATTGTAACGCTAAAACGAATTTAGATGCAATGTTCATCATTGTAGCCGAAAGACGTCTACTGCGCGCGCCACTCAAACCGGGTCCTGTGCCACTCGCATCCACCATGCAATGTTACACAGTCAGAAAAATAGTAGATTGTGTGACTAGGGTGCAAAATGGTATATTTTACCGCGGGTGACGGATTGAATCCAGAGCGACGCAAAAGATTCCAGAAAAGAATCCCGAGCGGAGCGAGGGATTCTAGCGTGGAATCTTGAGCTAGCAAGGGATTCAAGCTATGTCACCCAAGGTTTAAATAATTTTGCTACCGTGTTGCACACACTGCTTTTCACTCCTCCTATGAGAAAACCAGTAGCAGCAGGGAACCAAGTTGTACTTTGCTCCCTAGAGAGCATAATCTTACTTTGTCACTGTTTGCGGGGCAGAAATAGAGAGGGAGCAAAATCGCATTTTGCTCCCTCTAAACGGGGAACAAAGTACTCTTTTTCGAACTCTCTCGACTGACAAACTTACATTGCGGCGTAGAGATCTTCTACTATCTAAAGTGCCGCGCCTTCACATTTCAAAACGCTTCAATGTATTTAAAAAGCATCACCAACACTCTTAACACATGTGTGCGTGCTAAGACAGCCATCAACTATACGTTGAGAGTGTTGGTTGTGGTTTTTAAATAATAATAAAAAAAATAAGCGTTTTGAAATGTGAAGGCGCGGGACTTTAGATAGTAGAAGATCTCTACATCGGAAATATCTGTATTATGAGCAATATCCAGGGGCTCTTCAAATTTCCATACGTAGCCTGTATGATAATTCCAAGCGTACCCTGGAGATCACGGAGTTAAAATTTTCATACAGACTACCTAGACAGCGACATCTGTTATCGCATTTTACACTTATTTCCGGCGTACGTTGATTTGTATGAAGGTTGTCATTCTAGTTATACCTATGTTTTTTCTATGACATATTTTATTTTACAAGCTTTTATTTAGCTTCACCTGTCCCGTCGTTCCGGATCGCACCTCTAAGTTTACTTATGTGCGAAATTCAATTTGAATTTACCACTGAGCTTTTCGGTGAAGGAAAACATCGTGAGGAAACCTGCATGCATCTGCGAAGTAATTCAAAGATGTATGTGAAGTCCCCAATCCGCACTGGGCCCGCGTGGGGACTATGGCCCAAACCCTCTGTGTGATGAGAGGAGGCCTGTGCCCAGCAGTGGGACGCAAAAAGGCTGTAGTAGTAGTAGTCCCGATGTTTGTCTGTCTGTCTGTCATCAAATCTTGCAAGCTAAATTTGATCCAATTCCCAGTTACCTACCGATCGAGCTGCAGTTTTGCATGCATGTTTAAATCGGATAACAATACAAAATCATTATCCTCATCGAGTTTGGACTCGTTTGATCCGTCTTGACAAGTACTTTAATTAAAGCTTGTTTTTAATTTATCATCATCATCATCAGCAACATCACCATCATTTCAGCCGATAGACGTACGTTCACTGCTGGACATAGGCCTCCCCCAAGGCGCGTCACTCAAACCGGTCCTGTGCCACTCGCATCCACCGCGTTCCCGCGACCTTTACAACACCATCTTGTTGGAGGCCTACCGACAGCTCGCCTACCGGTTCTCGGACGCCACTCCAGAACTTTCTGGCCCCATCGACCATCAGTCCCGCGAGCAATGTGCCCCGCCCACTGCCACTTAAGGTTCGCAATTCTTAATTTATAGCTTTTTTAAATTCTAGTCCTACACTCGCTCAGCTTTACAGCATTCTCCAAGGCGTCCGTCCAACTCCAGTGGGTCATTGGTGCATTCCGCTCGGGCCCTGCGCGCTCCGCATTCCGTGACACTTGTCAGCAGGCGAGTGGATCGCGCGGATTGCGAGTTGCGACTCGCCGTCAGTGTCTGGAACACACCAAGGAACAGGTTGAAATAAACGGCAGGTTTGTTTACCAAGTAGGAAAAGAATTTTGCCTTAATTTATAAATATTTTGCAAATAATTACATTCAGATGTACAAGCGGAGATAACACATCTCTCTCCACTAGACGTGATAAGTAAAAGACATTCCAACCATGAACACCAAAACATGTCGCAAAAATCGGCAAAAACAAGTCGGAAATCAATCCTCTTCCACTAAACTTGCCCCGTTTTCCTCTTCCCGAAGTCTTGCTAAACCCACCCTTGTTACAACGGGCTAGAGTCCACGGGGTAAGTCTCGTTTCCGTCAAAGCCCCTCTTTTAATTGCGATCCAATGAAGCGCCTCTAATTCTGACGGGAAAAGTTTCTGTCCCTTGGATTTAGTCCAGTAAATCTAAAACGAAGGTACCTACTAACTGATGTAAAAAAACATTGTACGCTTTGTTTCAATATCCGTTGATGGCTATCGAAGACAATAAAAACTAGACCGAATTTAACTGCCTTGTATAAATTTTGTCCTTGTATAAAGGAGAATTCAGCTTGGCTGGGCAGCATTCGGCAAGCTGCGTCGAGTCTTCTCGTCTCAAATTCCGCAATGTCTAAAAACCAAGGTCTTTAATCAGTGCGTCCTACCCGTAATGAACTACGGAGCCGAAACGTGGACACTTACGGTGAGATTGGTCCACCAATTCAAAGTAGCTCAAAGGGCTTTGGAGAGGGCTATGCTCGGCGAATAAGCTCTTTGAAGTGGCAGTGGGCCGGTCACATCGCGAGAACTGCGGATAGTCGTTGGAGTAAACGCGTTCTTGAGTGGAGACCACGACAAGGCAAGCGAAGTGTAGGGCGCCCTGTTGCCAGGTGGAGTGACGATTTGCGCAAGGTGGCCGGCGTAGATTGGATGCGGCACGCCTTGGACAGAGCTCATTGGCGTGCATTGGGTGAGGCCTACGTCCAGCAGTGGACTACTATGGGCTGTTGTTGATGATGATGATGATGATGTATAAATTTTATCAAGAGTATTTTGACATTTATTACCTACAGAAAATTTGACAAAATTGAGCCATCAATGACTTACTCCTTCGTTCTTCAAATCATATTTACCATAAAGTCATTCAGAAGGAAAGGAAGATATTGTTAAGATTTTCTTCTTTAATTATTCTTCAATCTTAAGTAGAAGCCAGCTATAGAAGGTATTTACTTGTATGATTATTCGATCTTCTGCTACATATTTACCATGATCATGTGATCTACCAAAAATCAACAATTATGTCTGGTTCTTAATAAAGTGTCAAATTTTTCCTCGTCTACGAACTCACTTAAGAGGGGTCAATCAATAAAACAAGTGACTGCCTGCAGCCAAATGGTGTTTGCTCGTACGTGATATTTTCTCTGTTGTAGTTTGTAGTTATAAGTGTTGTGGCGCCACTGTCGCCTCACGCTTCCATGGCCATGCCTTCTATCATGTCTATTACTACTTACTCCATGTAACCTATGACAGATACGTCAAAAATTCAAATAAGAAACCTGTAAAGTCTCTCTCTTGGCGACCGCGCACCGGTAAGGACCTAATGGGGAATCCGCATAAATTCTGTGTACATAATATACCTGAAGTGAATAAAAACTCAGTGGAACGAAGGTGCCTGTTTTAATGATCTATCAACAACAACATCTCCCAAATTGGTGACCCCGAACAGTGAAAGATTATTTACGTCCGCGTGCCTGGAGCCCTACAAACTACGCTCGGCCGCGCCCACGGACTTCGGATCGCCGTTCCATACTGCGGACTTCAGACCGTCGCTTCGGCAACGCAACACCACGAACAACGAGAAGCACGCTGCGTCCACACAACAGCCCGGGTGTGCCCCGTTGCGAAGGCCCCGCCACGAGCACCCGCCGACCACGTGTTACCCGCGCAACGCGCGCTCACCTCCGCGCAGCGCAAGCACGTGCCCCGGTGACCGCGCCCCGACCACGTGCGAATTCGCCGCTCGACGACCACGCGCCTCAGTCCTGCACGTCGACCACGTGCCACATCTCCG